>OX030949.1:7600264-7860264 GCA_943735915.1 Pherbina coryleti | reverse complement strand
AAAAGGCAATAGCAATAGGTTGATGTCAAGTCTTGATCAGTGCAAATTTTAGGACTTAAAATCAGGACATTTAAGGCAGTCATTACACAATCCCGTCATCATTAAGGCATAAAGTCATTCAGATATTAGCTCAGCGTCAGACACAGTCGCAGCCATGTCAACGATCTGCACTGCGGGTAACAAAGTGGCAATACGTCGATAATTGAATAACAAAAACAATTATTTCACCAGGTACAACGGCGACGACTACCTTTTCTCCTAATATTAATACTCAAAATTCGTTTCTTTTCAGGCCAACACGTTCGCGAACACGATTGTCGCTCTCACTTGCGAATGACGAATTGTCACAGAAAAAATAAAAACAAAAACAAAAACAAACAATAACAACAAAGAAATGAGGAACGTTCGAAACGCAAGGTGTTTGAGCGTAAAAAAATACGGGCAGGCGTAAAACAAAAAATAGGCACGTCTAAAATTAATTTTACTCTACGCAAGTACAACAACGAGGTATTGGCGGACTTTATGCTGATTTTTTTAAGCTTCTAGATGGGTTGAGTGTGCCTTTTTTTTGTGTGCTCAATTGTTGTTGTTGCTTCAATTGTAGCTCGCTCGCTCGCATTGCTAGCATTAGTCATAACATCATTATCATCGTCATCGTCATCCACATCATCATGATGATCATTAGCAGCGCGATGAGCAGCCAAGAAGACGGCAACTACTGCTACTTCAAATGCTTGATCTAGACCAGCAGCGTAGTCCGCGAGCGCTGATCAAACGTAGAGCGTTTTGTATTGTTGTACATTTCAAATCGAACACTTAGCGGGAACGTACGTGCGATCTTGCAGACGGCTGCCGGTTCTTTTTTTTTTTAAATTTCATCGAGCGTTCAACGAACGATCTTCAAGCGAGTCGCGAGTGTGTAATTGACAAATATAGAGTTTTCCACGCTTTACGTGCAACGCCGCGTTCGTTGACCAAAATAAATATTGCAGCACGAAAACCGCCCTCATTCAAGCTGCACAGAATTAAGTGTTTTTTTATGCAAAGGTTGTTAATTTTTACTCTTTTTTTGTAATATTTTTAATAAGTGCATTTTTTTTTTTTTGCTGCCATTGAGCTCGGTCAGTTTCGATTTCGTTTACGTTTTCATTTAGAGAGAAAAAAAAACAAAGTGTTGTCTGTCGCGCCAGGAGAGACAACAACCAACATTATTGCTGCCGCCACGGTTGCCGCCATCATCACCGCCGTCACCAACGCCGCCGTTAGTCATGCTCCGAGTTTATTTTTCGGCTGGGCAAAAAGTATTTCTTGAATATCGGTTTCTTTTTTTTTTTTTGTTTTTTTCTTCCGCTCGTTTCATTTTCATTTAACGACAGCCAGCGACAACAACATCAATTTTCAAAAACGCTCTCAACGCGAGACTCCACACGGTTTCAACTAATTCAACCAGCCAGCAAGCCATCCAGCCAGCCAGCCAGCCAGCTAGCCAGACAGTCAGCCGTGTTTAACACAGCTCAGCTGGGTTCGGTTCGGTTCAGCTCAGTTCAATTCGGTTCGTTTTGTTTTTTGGCTTAGGTTTATCAAATTTCAGTTTTCATTTCGAATTTTAATTCGATTTTTGCCTTGCGCAAGTAAGGAAGCGGTCGCGAGAACATTTAAGCGTTCCTTCTCCATAACGAGTCGAGCGCAACAAAACAGATCGCGAGTGATCGAGTGCGTCAGCCAGACAGAACCTAAATTGGCAGAAAAGAACGTTTCTATAGCAGAGGAAGCATGTCAGGATCGAGACTTAAGGAATACGGGTTCAATACACGCGACCGCACCAGCAAAAGTGATGAGCGCCATTTTTGGCAAAATATTTTTTTAAGCGCGCAAATTTAAAACCACAAAATATTGTCCAAGAGCAGTCTTAAATTCTGCTTGCAATACAAACGGAAAAAAGAATTAAAAAAAAAATAAAAAAATAAGAAAAAATATTTGGGTTCGCGCTCATGGCAAGCATGATCACGTGTGTTTTGGTGCTTGTGTAGGTGCTGTAGTGTGTAAAACAAGAATAAGATTAAGTAAAAATATTGCATATTGCAAAAAAAAAGGAGTGTTATTGCTGGATACAACTGCAGCAACAACAACAAAATTGGTGATCTTGTGTTCAGCAAAAATAAGAACTGTGTTAATTTAATGAAAATTATAGCCAACAACATGCATTCAAATATTAACAACAACAACAATAGTAATAACAACAGCAACAACGCTAACAACAACAACAATAGTAATAACAACAGCAACAACGCTAACAACAACAACAACAATAATATTAACAATTTCCCACCCTGGCTCAACAGCGCTGCTGCCATACAACAGCAGCTGCAACAGCAACAACAGCAAGAACAACAAATGCACTTTCAGCAACAACAGCAGCAACGCATTAGCAACTGGATTGCAGAGAGTACTAAGCAGCAGCAGCAACAGCTGCTCAACAATAACAACAATAGTGTGTGCAATAACAACATGCAGCAGCAACATTTTATGCAGCAGCAATATGCTCAAAATAGCTACAATCAGCCGCATCAACAGCAACAAAATATTGCTGTCAGTCCAACTGGCACAGAAGCATCTACGGCCATAGCTGCACTGCCCTCCATGCATAGCTACTATGCCACGCAACGCTTGCAACAGCAACAACAACAACAACAGCAACAACAGCAGCAACAACAACAACAACAGCAACAAGAACAACAACAACAACAAACGCATCAATCTCAACAACGAACACATCAATCGCCACAACAACGCCTACCACCGCATTATTTAACGCCTCAACAGCAACATTTGCTGTTGCAACAGCAGCAGCAACAACTACAACAGCATCAGCACCAGCATCACCATCACCAGCAACCACAACATCAACATCAACAACGTCAGGTATGTTTCTCTCTTTTATTCCGCCTATACACATTTTTTTTTGTTATTCACAATTTTTTCATTTGTCCGAATATGTCGTTCCGCCCATAAGAAAGGCGGAGCATCTCCATTCGTCCAACCATCTTCGCTGCAACTTTGAGTGTGTTGCACACAGTAGTCTACACACAACACCAACAGCAGCAGTAGCAGCAGCAGCCACAAGAAAAGGTGTTGTTTTTATTCTCTTGTTTGACGTATCAACGTCAAATTAAAAATGCGTTACAATGGCGAATAGGCTGTTGTTTTAATGGAGAAAATTTATTTCGACGGATCGAATTTTCATTTGACGATCGCATGAAGTCATCTCTGTTAGGTTTTTTGTTGATTTTGAATTGTAAGTCGCTGGAAAAAATTATCAATTTATATATAAAATATTTTTGAGTGAATAAAGGAAAGCTTGATGGCCTATGTTCTACCACAAGGGAACGATGTTCGAACTTTTCTGGAGTTTGATTGATCGAATTATTCGATTCGCAAATAAAGTCAATGTTTGTATTGTGACACTTCTATTTAAGTTCGAAATGACTCAATTAATCATTTGTGAAATTCGATTAACCCTCTGCAGCTGACGTCGTAGTCCGACAGACACCGAAAATTAAAACTTCGTTCGTACAAATGTAAAATTCGAAGTTACGATCTCTGCAATCTCGTTACAAAAAAACGTATTTTATTTAAAAATTTATTCTTACGTTGGCCTAATAACTATTTCTGTTATATGGAATAAGGTCAAGAAAGTTACAGTCCGAAACTTCAAAATAGGAAATCAGTTTAAAAGTGAGGTCTGCTAGACCCAACATCTGTTATATTGTTAAATTTGGAGCACGTCAGTTGCAGAGGGTTAATAACAGTTTTTAGACCACTTGATCGTGTCATCATTACTCCTTTTGACCTTACTTGAGGCGCGACTATTTGATGTCCAAGCATCAAATTTTGTAAACACATGTTGCTACTAAAAATGGTCAAAATCTATTTTAACAAATTTTTTTCTTTAACTTTTAACCAAGGATTTCAGATGACCTCTTCAGTCAAGTCAGCCGCGGTTCGAATGGGGTGATTGATTAGTGGGAAGGAAGAGGCAATGTGAAACATGTGTAGGATGTTCTACGTGAATTTAGATCTAAGACAAGTTTTATGCCGTTATTTTTGCCAATTCTAGTTACTAAGCGATCCTCTCCAAAAAAGAAATAAATTTTAGTTGGTTTAATAAGTCCCATGGTTTAATAAGTCCCGAGCCTTAGTATTAGGTGGCACCTCTAACGAAATATTGACATTTTTTATTTCGATAGTTCCAACCTTCAAACAATACGTGTAAAAATTTCATGACAATCTTACGTTTAGTTCAGAAGTTGCAGTGATTTAAGTGACGCTTATGTTGATATTTTCAAAATAATGGATTCAAAGCAATTCCGTGTGTTGATTTATTACTTGGTCGTACAGACACAAATGATGCTGAACGTTCGGGACGCCCAAGTGAGGCAGTAGTTCTACAAAACATAAAAAAAGTACACAAAATGGCCGACCGTAAAGTGAAGGTGCGCGAGATAGCTGAGGCTCTGAAGATATCGAAGGGCAGTGTGGGAACAATATTACAGAAACATTTGTGGATAGAAAGCTGCTTTCCAAATGGGTGCCGCGTTTTCTCAAACCGGACCAAAAACAACAACGTGTCGATGATTCGGAGAGCTGCTTGGCACTGTTTACAAAGAATAAACATGAATTTTGCGTCGGTATGTGACAATGGATGAAACATGGATCCACCATTACTCACCGGAATCAAAACGGTTGTCAGCTGAGTGGAGAGCAACCGATGAAAGCAGGCCAAAGCGACCAAAAACACAACAGCCGGCTGGAAAGTTTATGGCGTCTGTATTTTGGGATGCGCATGGAATTTTGTTTATCGACTATCTCGCAAAGAGAAAAACAATCAACAGCGATTATTATATAGCGTTGTTGGAGCGTTTGAAGGATGAAATCACGAAAAATCGGCCCCATTTGAAGAAGAAAAAAAATCTTTCCACCAAGACAATGTGCCGTGTCATAAATCGATGAAAACGATGGCGAAAATCCACGAATTGGGCTTCGAATTGCTTCCTCATCCACCGTATTCACTAGATTTGGCCCCCAGCGACTACTGGCTCTTTGCTGACCTCAAAAAAATGCTTGCCGGCAAGAGATTTGGCTCCAATGAAGAGGTGATGGCTGAAACTGAAGCGTATTTTGAGGTGAAGCACAAATTGTTCCGCACCCGGTATCGAAAAGTTAGAAAAGCGGTGGAATGAATGTATTGCTCTTGAAGGAACCTATGTTGAAGAATAAAGAAGCATATTCGCAAAAAAAAAAGTTTTTTTATTACTTAGTCACGGGCCTTATTGGACCATGTGTAACTTGCCAGTGTTACAAAAAAACTTTTCCAAGGAAATCAATGAGTTCATAAACTAAAAGGATTTTAACAAGAAGAGTTTTGTTTTGAAAACTTTAGAGAACAATCAATGTTTCAATCGATTGATTTGAAACCAGAAAAGACAGCGAACAGTTTCTGTTTTGAAAAATTTTTTAATTTATGTTCTCGAAGCGTTGGACGCCTTGAAATCAATTTACGATTTGTTTTATAGGATTTAAGACACGAATTCAAGTTTGTCACAAAACTATTGAAAGAATTTTATAACTTTGAGGCAAAATATAAGTTACTCTTTATTTGGCTTTTCGGATAGGGAAATAATTTTAGAAAATACGTTTGAAAGCTATAAGCTAACGGCGAGAAGCTACTGTTAACGAGAATATAACAGTAGGTTAACTCAGCAGTTGAATAGTTATTAGTATCCTACGAAGCCCTAAACTCACTCAAATGTTGGTTTTTAACCCGAATCCAAATATTTGATAACATATATGATACAAGAGCTGTTCTTGTGAACGTCAATTTGCGTGGCCATATTGTCACGCTGGCACAGTTCGGGTTAAGTACGGTGACGAAAAATCATTACATTGAATGCGTGTTTCCTTACTAGCTCAGTCTCTACTTTTATTTTTACAATAAATTAACGTTTAATAAACATAGAATTAAGCTTTTTTTTTAATTCATCAAGAGTTATTTTATGAATAACTCTTTTTAGAAGTTGAACGTCATTCACTCTTATTTGAACTCATATACTCTTATTTGGTGGGCCAAATACAAGTTTTTTTTTTTTAAATGCAATAAAATGAACAAAATTACATTTTTTCATGTATTATGGCTTAATTAGTAAGATCAAACATTCCAATTAATTATGGAATACAACGTGGTTCATGTGGCTGCCTTGGCTGGCTTCGCAATAGCGCATTCTGGCACTCCAATTTTCCAAGACCTTGTTGATGGCTTCGGGCTGTAGCTCACGGATTGCTTGGATGATATTGGCCTTAAGTGCTTGAATCGCTTTCGGTTTGTTGGTCCTTCATGGTTTCAAACAAAAAAAAAGTCCAAAAGGGCCAAATCGCAGCTCCGAGACAGCCAATTGACATCGCCAAGATGGCTGATAACACGATTTGGAAATTTGGTCGATTGTGGCATTGGCTGTGTGGCATGGCGCGTCATTCTGCATGAACCAGAGGTCGTCTAAATTCATGTCTCGAATTTCAGTAAAAAAAAGTCGCTTAACATGGTTCTGTAACGCCCACCGTTGACCGAAACGTTGTTTCAAGCTTAATTTTCGAAGAAAAATGATTCAATGATATCACGACTCCAAAATCCGCACCAAACTGTCACTCTCTGTGGATGCATCGGCTTGTAGACAATAACGTGCGGGTTTTCTGAGCCCCAGACGCGGCAATTTTGTTTGTTAACGTAGCCGCCGAGATGAAAATGCGCCTCGTCAGAAAGGATGATTTTTCGCCTAAAATTGTTGTCCAATCCAAGATGCTCTACGGTGGCTAACTGCGAACCGATAACGAAGTGGATGTACGCCTTCAATTGTTAAGCCAATGGGACCTTGTAAGCGAATAATCCGAGATCTTTGTGCAGAATTCTCCTCAGGCTAATGCGTGAAATGTTGAGCTGTTGAGATCGATGGCGAGTTGATGTTTGTGAATTGAGTCTCACACTCTCGGCTACAGCATGATACAATTACCAGGTAGGCTCATATTGGAGAGCAGGGTGCGCTAGTTGTCAAAATCAGCTGATAGCTTCTAGTTTTTCTTTGTTGTTGTTGTTGCTTTTGTCGTTTGACGTTTGTGGCTTCTACAGCTTTGTTGTTGCAAAAATTCACAATTAAGCAGCCATTTTAAAATGAGCCTACCTTGTAATTGTATCATGGGCTACAGCAGCCACATTCTCGTCTGTGCGAACCGTACGGCGACAGGGACCATGAGTGAAAACTTTTTTTTAATTTTCTATACCTACCTAAAACATCGAAAACTACCAAAAAAATCCACAAAATAATTTCTTTCCATCTAACTTGTTCTAATCACATCACTGTGCGCCCTGTGCTAGCAAAACAGGGCGCTTAGAAAGAATTAATGTGTATTATATTTATCAATAAATACTTATCATATTCTAAAGACTATCCGATTATCTGGTTTAATATTGGAGACATAAATAAATCAATATTGCAAGTAAAAAAACTAAATTAAAAATAAAATTTTTACATTCTAGTTCTAAGTTTTTAATGCTCGCCTTTTTTAGCGATTTAAGCTTTACTTTTTTAACTAATTAATTTTTTAGAATATTCATTTTCCATGAGATTCAAAACTAGATATCCACAGAAACTTTTTGAGTCTTATTATTTAATATATCAAATACAGGGTGGGCCAAAAGTCACCATGGAGTTCAAAAATTAAATAACTTTTTCGTTTGTATATTTTATTATTTTTTTTTTTCAGATTATAAAATATACAAAATGGAAATTTTTTACACTATGTTAAGTAACTATGGAAAATAATGTCACTTAAATGAGCCCCGTTTTCAGCAATGATGGGCTCGTTTCAGAGCATTTTCCCTAACATCTTTAAAAATTTGTGGCTGTAGCGCTCGAATTTCTGCAACAATGTTAGTCTTGGGTTCAAGGACTGTCTCGGACTTGTTCACATATACTCGCTCCTTCAAATAACCCCAAAGAAAATAGTCGGGTGCTGACAAATCTGGCGAACAGGCTGGCCAACTAATTTCCGAATTTCGAGAAATTATTCGCTTTCCAAAAATATTACTTAAAAGCGCCATTGTGTCTCGGGCAGTGTGGGCAGTAGCTCTATCCTGCTGGAACCACATCTCAGGTCTGTTTTCAAGAGCAGGATGTTAAAAATGTTCTATCGTAAACCGATACCGCTCTTCATTTACGGTTACAGCACTTCCATCTTCATTTTCGAAGAAGTAAGGCTCAATGATATTTTCAGATATACTGCCACACCATACTTTACACACAATGGGGTGCAATTGGCGTTGTTGAATGCCAATTGCTTTGTTAACAAAACCATTCAAATGAAAATGACATTCATCACTCACAATCAGATTAAATAAAATTCTATTTATTAAAATTCTATTATTCTGGTTCTTTGTTCACTTGTGATTCTCTCCATTATTTATCCTTCAGGTGTTATTTATATAATCTAAAAAAAAATATATATATATGAACGAAAAAGTTATTAAATTTTTAAACCCCATGGTGACTTTCGGACCACCCTGTAATTGTGACCATTCAAATTCAATATTGAATGTTTATTTTAAGACACTTCTTCTTTATTTATGATATAATTTTCTATAAAATAAATAAATAACTGGCCATTTCAGCCCTTGAAAGGACTTTGACCTAGCTTCTTATGATCAATTGTGTTGTGCGTGTTATTAAGTTTGTACACAATTGACCGAGAAAGGGACCTACATGTTTAACGCCGACTCCGAACGGCGATGAACGTAATGTTCTTATTCTCAAGAAGCTTTGCATGGCATTTGATTACTCTCTAAGGTTTGCCATTGTCTGCAGAGAGGTGGCGGCCGTACAGAAAAATTATTTTAATTCAAATAATTTTCTGTCGCTGCTGGGGTTCGAACCTGGGTCTCCAAAGTTCGTTGACATAGCGGCCACGCACTTTAACCAACTACGCCACGGTCGCCACTGATATAATTTTCTATATTTTTTATAATGAAATGCATTTTTTATACTTTTTTTATCCGAAAACCCGGGTCGGTATTTAGTGTGAAAAATCCAATTGTAATTGATAAAAGTTTTCTTCAGACACGAGATAATTTTACTCAAATTACCCCAAAATTGTTGAAAAATTTTAAGACTAAAACAAAAGATTACATTTTGTTGCATTGTGTAATTATGAGTGAAATTTATGTAATTCATATTTGTAACTTTATAAACAAAAATATCTAAGCTATTCATTCCTTTCATATAAGGATAAAATATACAGTTTTATTCAGCGTTAATTAACTATTTCTATCTCTGTTAAAAAAAGCTGTCTCTTTCCTTTTTATGGCCAAAGTATAATTGTTTAAGGAACGCGGAAAGTCTACTATTGCCTATTCTTGCCCTACCATTTTCTAAATCCAAACATTTTTGGAAGTTCAAAAATTTGTTTCCGTTTTCATCTTTCATGTATTTTGAAAAAAAATTGATTATTTAGGGTATCCACTTTTCTGGGGATTCTGATGAAAATTTTTTCATACTTTACGACTCAAAGATAAAAAAATCGAGTTATAATTGAATTACAATGTGACACATATGGAGGTATATACCCATGACTATCAAGGATTTCTTGGTACTTTTTTCTGCAACTTTTTTTAATCAGAAACTTTACGTAATGAAACAAAAATCTCAGTTCAATGTGCAGTCAATATGATAACGTCTTTCTATGTTTAGACCTACTCTTACTTTATAATAACCCCAATGAAAAAATCTCAAATAATGGGGTCAATATTTAATTTGTTTTTTGCCTCAAGAAAATAACTTAATTTTGCAAAATTCGTTTGCAATTCAAGGGAATTTGCACGATTTAAATTTAATTACGATTTAATTTGATTGCTGCACATAATTTTTTGAATAAATATTTGCTTAATTCACACAAATCAATGTTGTTATGTACGAACATGCACAATTTTATCTACATAATGATATGAATGTATCTACATATATTTTATTTAATATAAGTCGCCGGGGATTTACTTGAGTTTAACGTGGGAATTCGACAAATTAATGCATAAACGAAAAAAAAAATACTGCTGCTTAATTTGGGGTCCCTGAAAAAGTTTGCTTTTATTTTTGAAACGTAAATTAAAATGCCAGACAATTTGTTTATTTAATGCTTACGTTCAATCAACAAATGAGTTAAAAAAGAAATGATGAAACCATGTCATGTCCAGGGTTCAATCTGTATCCATTGTGGTTATGCATATATGCGTATCCGCCGAGAATTCTGTTAAAAATCATGCAAAAACCATTGTCCTATTTGTGCACTTATAAGCTTGTAAAAACCAAGTTGATCCGAACATAGATTCTACATAATTGGTGATGACTATTGTTGAGTAGGATGACTAATGCAACTTGCTAAAATTTTAGCAAAAGAAACCTGGCTTTCATTAAGTTCCACGTATCTTATATAAGCCCTTTAAGATGAGGCTGGTTATGTGGTCTGGTTATGCAATATTATTTCAAAATAATTCAAAAACATGAAATTTTTTCCAAAAAACATCAAGATCTGCAAAAAGCCGAAATACATTTTGAAATAAAGAACTTTATCGCTCTGATATGAGAACATTTCTTACACAATTTATAAGAATTGTATTTAAATAAACTTCATACTATAATGTACTTATTTAAAGCACATATTTATATAAATTTTATGAAAAACAATGGTCCTTCGTTTATATTTATATTCTGCCTATAAATAAGGAGTTTTTAAAGAAAAGACATAGGGTTGTTAGGTGTATTTGTTAACAACTGTTGAATTCTCAGTTGTCAATTGTTGGCATTTGTCTTTTATAAACGCAGGAATTTTACCATGGAATGCTGCCCTGTTAAAGAAATAACAAAATTCGTTGAATTTAATTATGAAAATTCATGTTCCATCGCAGTTACCATGCGCAAAATTCTCCCCGTAATCGTGTGTCTAACGAACATAATCAAAAAATTTGAAGAGTATCACAATGCAAGATGTGAATACATCAAAACGATTTTGCCTCGAAGGTTCGACAGAAAATATCTACTCAAGAAAGGAAACAACCTAAGTTACTGTGCTCGAGAACTCGACCTCACCTCGTCCACACTATAGCGAATATTAACGAAGAATTTGGCTCTCCATGCGTACGAGATCCAATTGACTCCAGATCTACAGCCGGCGGACCACCAGTATCGCCGTTTGTTCTCTAATTGAAACGAGAACGTTCTTCTCTTTCAGTTTTTTCCAAAATATTATCTTTTCCGACTCAGCTCATTTTCACATTAGTGGCTACGTTAATAAGCAAAATTGCCGCATTTTGGGATCCGAAAACCCATGATTGATTCAGGAGATGCATATGCACTCACAACTTCTTCTTCTATTGGGGAGTTATGTTAAGTGTAAAATATACGTTAACCAACCGCCTATAATTCCAATTCTAAAAGCGAACATTGAAGTCGTCATCGCTGAAAAAGAACTCCAAATATGCGAAAGACTGATCGAAAATTTCGAAAACTTGATAAAGATCAGCATGCCAAGCCGAGGTGACCATTGGTCTACTTGACGATTGTTCGTTTTATTCAAAAGGCAAATTCTGCACCTCTGGTTGAAACATCCGTGATTAAACAGGCATAATGTTGTTATAATTCTTTAGGGAGTTTCAGAGGATCACAGACGTACGATCATCCAAAAGCTAATCCGACGGTCGGTTCGACAAAAACAATTTTTTTTTATTTTTCGGCCGGTCCGTGGGACATTAACGATGTTATGAAGGCATGTCTCCTCGGGCTCGTTGTGTTTCTTATTTTTAAAAAAATTGTCAACACTTGAACTACCAAGTGAAGTAGAGACAGAAGGAAAAAACAAGGCAAGGAAAACAAAATGGCACTTCTTTTTGAGCTAGATAATTTATAGGTTACTAGCATACCCGTTCCCAGCGTTGCTTAGGAGTATAAATATATGAAAACATATTTTCATATCTCTACGATATATTGGTCTTATGGCAACACTGCAGCAGAAATTAACTGAGTGCAACTATACACTCAAGATGGCAGCGCGGCAGTGCTGCCGCTAGAGAAAAATTTAGTGAAGTAGATTTTGGAAAAAAGTGGAGTAGATTGAATAAAATTGAAGTAGTATACATTTTTGAAAACAAAACAATATAATTAATTTTATTTAATAAGAAAAACTAAAAAAAATGACATTTCATTTTAAATATAGATACATATGTATAATAAAATTAACATACAAATAATAATATAAATCACATTTCGTTACTATGATAAGTACATACATATATGTATACAAATATGTTAAAATAATTTTAAATTTTAATTGGTCTTAATTTTTTGGTATTTATTTATGATTTCTTTGGGTGGAACCCAGTTTTCAAATTCAACTTCTGATATTATTTCTTTAATTAGAAGTATAGAACTCACTGTTTCTACGTTAAGACAATTTCGGATAGCCGTTTTATTTAATTTCATTTGGGAGAATACACGCTCCGTGGAAGCACTGCTATGAGGCAAGCAAAGTAAAGAACTTATAAATTACCGCAAATGTGGATACATGTGCTCTCCTAACCTATTTTTTACTTTAAAAACATTTTGCCAAAACATTTCAAGAGTCATCTCTTCCTCGGAAAATGCATGTAATAATAAAAGTCTCCATTCTTCATTAATATCTTCAATGAACAACAATTTGACAGTTCACGCAATGACACTTTTACAAAGCAAAAATAAAGGTTTGCCATTCCAGCGATGAAAAATAGCGTTTGCATATGTTCAGTGATTAAAACCACTATTTTCATCGTAATTAAGGGAATAGGAAAAACAATTAGGTAATATAGGGAAACTATTTTAAAATTTGAAGCAGAACAAAAAGTGAAGCAGATTTTTGGAAGAAGGAGTGACGAAGTAAATTTTGTGAAAATGAAGCAAAATACTTCGATTGAAGTAGTAGCGGCAGCACTGCAGCGCGGTAAGTTGCAGAATCTCACCTTTCTCGCTCAACAAAGAGCTTGAGCTATTGTTTGCTGTTATTTTGTGCAATGGCAGCATGGATTAAAATACATGAATTCTTAAATAAATTAATACAAATTTATACCAAAAATGTAGTAGCCAGTAGCAGGATCGCTTATTATAGCAATTTAATAGTGAAGGAATTATTAAAATTGGTTCTGCGGTTACCCCGTGATTGAACTATAAAAATCCGAGAAAACCCTTTTATATAATAGTATAGATTTAACTCAGTAGATATTGTAATAAAAAGAATGGCACGCAAATAAATACGATATATTGCGTTTATGGCTACACTGTAGCAGGAATTAACTGAGGGCACTATCCACTCAAGAGACCAGCGCCGTGAGTTGTAGAATCTCACCTCTCTCTCTCAACAAAGAGCTTAAGCTATTGTTTGCTGTTATTTCGTGCTGCTTATACAATGGCAGCATGGATTAAAATGTATGAATTCTTAAATAATTAAATAAAAAGATTTACCAAAAACGTAGTACCCAGTAGCAGGGTCGCTTATTATATCAATTGAATAAAGAAAGAATTATTAAAATCGGTTCAGCATTTACCCCCTTGATTGAGCGATGAAAATTCGAGAGACCCATTTTATATAATAGTATAGACTAGCTGACCCGGCAAACGTTGTTTTTTCAATAGATAACGGTGTAGTTTTGAAAGACAAACACAATTATCAAATTTTAGTCTATTATGACCAAAACCGTTTGAAATATAGCATTTTCATATATTTGTGGGTGGTAAAACATATTTTTAGTACAGTTTCCGACAGCAAGCAAACAAAATAAATTAGTATAAAAATTTAAAAATTTATTTATAATACCAACTTTTAGTATAATACCAGCAAAATCTTTTGATATACAGAGTTTTTATTGGTTTGTAGGCGGTAAAAGGGGGGAGTGGTAACCTATTTTTAGTACAGTTTCCGACAGCAATCAAACAAAATTAATTACCAAATTTAAGTATAATACCCCCAAAATCTTCCTATATATAGAATTTTTATTGATTTGTGGGCGGTAAAAGGCGGAGGTGTGGCAACCCAGTTTTAATAAAGTTTCCGACAGTGAGCATACAAACTAAATTACCAAATTGTAGTCTAATACGACCAAAACCGTCGGAAATATAGCATTTTTATTGATTTGTGGGCGGTAAAAGAGGGTGTGGCAAATTTTTTTTCTACATAGTGTACTTCCTTGCGCCAATACGAATCCATCAAGCTCAAAATTGTAAAAATTGAACTATTGCTTTTGAAAAAAATTAATATTTCAACTCTTTTGAAAACCTGAAGAGTAAAACATAAAGTTGTCACTTAAAAACTCCGTCTCGGAAACTACGAAACCCGATTATTGACCCATTCTCTGTTTCGTATGGTAATTAAAGCAAATTGAAAATATTTTTGAGGTTATTTTTAATCTTAGTAGAACCCAAACCTTCAAAAATAGTAGCCTTTATATTAGTATTCACACTTCACACTTTGAAGGCAGCCTTAACTTAAATACAAACTTAAGTTCTCTCATTCATAAACATTATAATTTTAATCCGTGTTAAAATATAAGTTCTATAAAAAGCATAGAACTTAATCTAATTAGTTAGCTTATATTTAATTATATCTTAAAAACTACTTCATTTTTGAACAATGACATCATGAACCACTTCTGTAAAACTCTCATATACATACAATATTAAAATGTGACGAAGTTCTTTTGAACTTAATAAAGTACCGAAAACATAAAATGTATCCACTTTATCTTATCTTCCGTCAGAACTAAGCAAACACATCAAAAAACTTATCTATTTACGTTTATAACTATGCGAAATAGGGGTCAAGTCGAAAGCACGCTACAAGGTCATGCCTTACCACACGGTACATTAAAATGTATCATTGTTTTGTTTAACTTTTGACGAATAATTAACGAAAGGAAGTAGATAGTAAAAAAAACAAATTTCAATATTCCTATCTACAGTCATAACGTAGCACATATTAACAAGTTTGTAATAATTAGTCAGTTAAGCCAGATCGAAGACCAAACTCTATCCTGGCTACAGAAAACCAGAGTCCTTGAACTCTTTCTTGGTCTCTCCTTTGTTTTTAAAAATTAATGCCTTCAATTAACTGCAACACTGGCAGGTAGTTTTTGTTTTTATCGTACTTATTTTTAATTAACTCTGATGTTATCATTCTTATTACATACTATATATTTATAAGTGCAACAACAACAACAACAACAACAACAATAAAAAATTAACAACAACAACAACATCATAATAACATCAATCTCATCGCTCTAAAACAATTAAAGTTCAGGCGAGCTGCACTTAAATCTGTTGTTTAAAGAAGCTGGTTTAAAAACGTATCGAATTGCGACTGAAAGTAAAAAAGAAAAAAAAACAGATTTTGCAAAGATGACAAACAAAACAGAAAAATAAACAAACACTCGGTAACAACCTTCCATAAAATGAGGGGAGGCAAAAAAAAATACAAAACAATAATTTATATATTCAACAATTTGTCAAAGGGTGGTTGTACCGTTGAAGGTAGTTACGGTGTTTAATGCTTTTCCATATTAAAAATGGCCAAGCTGACAAAAAATATTCAAGCTCAATAATAATAAAAAAACTGGAGAATGTGGCTTAACAAAGTGTTTAAAAAAACTCAAGCGAAGTTGACATTTTATAAAATAATGGGAATATTTTTATTCCATTCCACAGAGTCCAATACTCTCGCTCTCATAAGATTGAATTTTTAAGTTATGTTGTCATGATCTTGCGAAGTATTAACTAATTTTAATTAAAAAAAATATGAGTAAAAAAGTTTATTTTTTAAATAAGGTTAAGGAAATCCTAGATATATTGTTGTAATATTATTAAAATATTTTAAAAGAAATATTTAAAAGTGGCTACGAAACGCTTATTTCAAAATATTAATATTTGTTTACCAGCTACAACAAAGTTGATAATTTCTATAGATTCACTATTAAGATATTTATAAAAAAAAAATAACAAAAACACAAGAAATACTATATCCACGAGTTCAGATCTAAACACGAGAGCGTGCCATGCTGTGCAGCAACTGGAACATTGTTACAATAACAATAATAACAGATGATAAATAAAATATAAACAAAATCGACACGAAGTTTTTGCGAAATAATCTCGCCAAAGAGAAAACGGAAATACCTTCGTTGGAGGAGTCGAACGCATGTCAAATAACGAGTCGAGCTTAAAGCGCTACTGTCGCTGTCGAGACAAAGAATTATTTTATACAAAAAAAAAAAAAATAAAAAAAAAGAAATAAATACATTCTCTAAACAACTCCAAAGTAACAAAGTGGAGAGATTGAGAGTTAAACAAAATAATCTTTAACAAATATGAACGTTTTAGTCGGTAAGACTACTTGGAGTGATTCCCTACACGAATTCTTTATAAGGCAAACATATCGCACTCCATCTTCAAAACAGACACAACTCAAAATTTCAAAAATTTTCAGAAGCAAAAAACCAGTTTGTTTTTCAAAGGAATCCATACAAAACAAGGAAATATGTTATCTGTAATTTTTTAAAACACTCCGATATTAATAATTTTTTATTTTTTTTTTTTATTTTATGAATACCCTCTGGGAAAAATTGGAAATATTACATTTGGAAGTGCTTTGGAAACATTCCTCGTCGTATCTTTTGGAAATTTATGGGAAGTATTAAATTGATATTGTTTCCAAACCGCCTCATAAGGTCAAATCGGTCAAATTGTTTCCAAACCGCCAATAACAGTTAAATCGGGTGTGCCACAGGGGAGTCACTTGGGTCCGTTACTATTTATTTTATTTATTAATGACTTGCCGCAAATATTTAAACATAGCAACAGCTTACTCCACGCAGATGATTTCAAAATCTATCATGAAATCAACAATTTTCATGACTGCATAGACTTGGAAGATGATAGAAAATGTCTACTTGTTTGGTGTAAAAAAAATCACTGGAATTTAAATTTCTCCAAGTGCAAAGTTGTATCTTTTCCTCGAAAGAATTTCCCAATCAAATTTGATATTGGTTACAACTCGAATGATAACTTTGAAAGAGTCAATCTGAATAGAGATCTTGGTGTGTACTTCGATTCCAAATTTTCATTTGAATCACACTTCGATTATCTCGTGTCCAAAGCTAATTCTCAGGTTGGTTTATAAAAAGGAACTCAAGAGAATTTTGAGATCCTTTCACACCTAAAGCAATTTTTGTAAGCTTAGTGAGATCACTTTTAAAATATGGTAGCGGAATTTGGGACCCATTTTATATTAACTCAGAAAATAGAATTGAAAACATTCAGAAACGTTTCACAAGGTTTGCTTTACGTCGTATGTACTCATGGGATAATATGCCTAATTATTGGGTGCGATGTTGTCCGCTAAATATTCACCGTTTGGCTCAAAGACACTAATGTCGAATATTATGTTTGTTAAAGACATAAATGATGGAAGAATAAACTCTCCAGAACTATTAGCTCAAATTGCATTTCGGAATCCAGTTCGATCTCTTAGAGAAAATCAACTTTTCTATATTCCTCAACATAGAACTAATTACGGACTTAATGAACCAATCACCAGGTGTCTTTTCCAATGCAACTCTTTCGCTAACAATATTGATTTTTGTACGGAAAGAAATGTATTCAAGAGACAGCTGGAGGAAATTCATTCAATTCATTTTTAAACCTAATATCTTATTTGCTTAAATTTTAAAACTTGTATTCTTGTTACTTTAGGTTTAAGTGTTAAGTTATATGTTAAGTTTGGAATCTGTAAAAGTGTAAGCCCGGTAGATGATATATGTGACCCGGTCTACGAAAAGGGACCTTCGGTGTAAAAACAAGTTTTCGAGAAAACAGCTGTTTGTAAACGTTTAAGCTACAAAAAAGTGTGGAGTTTTTGGAATCACAAACGAAAAATTGAAAATTCAGGTGAGGATATCAAACATTGAAATTGTACAAACTCGAACCACTTGAACTATACCTAATTTTCATTTTCAGCATAATTACTTAATTGATGAGAAGGATGATATTGGTAAAGGACCGAACTGTGTCATCAGCATTTTGCATCACTACTTAGAAACTCATTGCAAAGATATCCCAAAACTGGTTATTTTTTGTGACAATTGCGTAGGGCAAAACAAAAATAATACCGTATTATCGTATTTACAATGGAGAGTTGCTCGAAAACTTGAACAAACGATTTTATTCAATTTCTTACTAACAGGACATACGAAATTTGCGCCTGATCGCTTCTTCGGGATTTTCAAAGCAAAGTATGCTCTTAGCAACATCGATACTTATGAAGATTTATTGCAATGTGTTGTTGAATCCTCACCCGGTGGTTATAATAAAGTAGTATCAGCAGAGAATGTTACATGGTATCAATGGGATACCTATTTCAAACTATTTTATCGGCCACTCGTTGGCATAACGCAGTTCCATCATTTCATAATCTGTACAGATTGCGTAAAATCAAAAAAATTCGCGGATAGTGAGAACGTGGACTCTTTTCAACTATTGTTGGAACCTATAGTCAGTGAAATGCCAAAAACTATACATCCAGTTGGTTTAACGTTGGAACGCCAATGGTATATTTACCAAAATCTCCGCAGTTTAGTCGCAGATCCAAGAAAAGTAGATATTTTAGCCCCAAAACCGGAAGAAAAGCCAAAGAAACAAAAATCCAAAGAAGATAATGATGGAGAAGATAATTCTGCGGCTCCCTTGCAAAACAAGAATTCGATATCGAAGAAACAAAAAGCAAAAGGTAATAACAAGAAAGATTCTGCGGCGCCATTACCAAAAAAAAAGTTGGCATCGAAGAAACGAAAGGCAGATGGTAATGACGAGGAAGATTCTGCGGCTCTACTTCCAAAAAAAAATTTGGCATCGGAAAAAAAAAAAAAATATAAAGCGTAAAAAAAAATTATAGATTTATTTTATATTTCGATTTTTATGTAAAATGGCTGGTTTCCCTTCAAATAAAAGTATGAAATGATGTTTATTATGTTATAATTCAATGTCCAATTTTTTTTCATTTTCACTCATTTCTGCTCTTTTTTTGGAAAATTCCCGACAAACTTCTTTACGAGTTGGAAACTTCTGCTTTGCGCCATTAGAAAGAGCACACATTAGTCTATCCGAATCGCCAAAAAAGTGAAAAATGATATTTTCACACCGAAGGTCCCTTTTCGTAGACCGGGTCACATATATTAAAATAAAATAAAAATAAAAATAAGAAATACATGTGTAAACTTTTGCTTGTTGTGGGGCATTTTCAATTTCAATTTATTTGGAATAAAATCTCGAATAATAAGGCAGCTTCGGTAGTCGAACAGGTAGCGTGCTTGACTGCCACCTCAGAGGAATGTTTTCCTCCAATGACATCTACATATATATAAAACAAAGCGGAAAAAGGCGTGTGTTTCCCTCCGCTGCCTGTATTTTCAACCAATTTAGTTGATTTTTTTTTTTAATGTGGATAATTATGATGCGAAGGTTATAGGCTAAAAAAAAAGGGTTTACACCTATATTTTTTTTATTTTCACGAATTCGGTGGGCGAACATTAGGCTAAAATGGGCCACTGAATCCGAATCCGTTGCCAGAATTTCAGAAATAATGTAATTTTTTTACCATAGATGCCAACTAAATTTTTAAATTTTTACGAATTCGGTCCTTGGCGAACATAAACTAAAAATGGGTCGCTGAATCCAAATCCGTTGTCATAATTTCAAAATTACGTATTTTTTGCATAGGGCTGCCACCAAATTTTTTTATTTTTACGAATTGCTGGGGCGAACACTACCTAAAAATGTGTCACTGAATCCGAATCCGTTGTCAGGTTTTCAAAAAATTATATAATTTCTCACCAATGTGTTGGCACCTAAATTTTATCGAATTCGGTCCTGGGCGAACATAAACTAAAAATGGGTTGCTGAATCCGAATTCGTCGTCAGAATTTCAGCTGACGTAATATTTTCCATAGAGTTGCCATCTAAAACTGTTTCCTTTTTACGAATTCGGTGCTAGGGCAAACTGTAGGTAAGTAAAAACGGGTCACTGAAACCGCATCCGTTGTCAGAGTTAAAAAATTCTGTAATTTTTTTATCATTGTTTTTTCAATTTATCATTTTTATTATAATTTTTTTTATTCTTACGAATTCGCTGGTGAAAGCTGTTATTTTGTAAGAAACTTTCACTATTAAATCACTATTAGTTTCTACCCGAAGCGGGCGGGTGTTCAGCTAGTTTTTAATAAGATTTTTTTCGATTTTTTTTAAATTTTTAGTAAAGTTACAATATCTGAAACACCCCACCCCCTTCGTTACTTATCGTAGTGATTTTAAAAAACTTTAGTTGTGCTTTATTAAAAATGTTTTTGTACACAAATGACCGAGAACTACAACTACTGGTTTTATGCCGACTATGCACGGCCAATGTGCAAGAAGCTTTACATAGCATTTTTTTCACTCTGAGGTTTGTCATTGCTTTTGTCAATTTTGCTTTTGCATTTGCATTTTTTTTTTTTTTTTTAGTTTTAAATCAAGGATTTCAGGTGTTAATTGACCTATTGAGTCAAGTCTGCCTTGGCTTGAAATGGGGTGATAGATTGGATAGATTGGTGAAAAACAAGGGATAATCAAGTGAAACATGCATGTGTGGAATGTTCTTAGCGTGGCGAAATGTCGAAGAAACATGTGAATTATAATCTGACGCAAGTGTTAAGCCTTTACCTCAGTCAATTCAAGTTATAAGGCAATACCAAGCACAAACTACTCCACCCCCATCGTAAATACTGATGAATTTTCAATTTAATAAGAATTTTTTAGAATTAGTTAATTAGAAATGAGGAAAGAAATTCACGCACTTCTTAACATACTCGACCACAGCCGCCATGAGCGGCATAGGACGCGATCTGACAACGTCAAAATTAATTTTTTTATTTTTGTCGTAAGGCCTTCGTTTCTGTTTTATGACATTTCCCATGACACATATACTTACTCAGTAATAATTCCATTCAACGCTGTTGCGCTCTTTTAGCTGCTTTCTCCATGGCCTCGTGATGTCATAAATTTTTAGTTTATTTTTCTTATGAGAGATCCAACCTTTACTGGCGTATAACATTTTTTTTAGTGTGGCACTAAAAATCACCGAGATATAATTTCATGTAAAAAATTTATCGTTTCGTTGCCTAAGTATGTCATGATGATTCCATAATTTTTTGTCATTTATTTGTTGTCATTATTATGTCATTATTATAGTTTGGCCCTCAGGTCAGAGAATTAATCTTTTTTGTACCATAACTTCTACCACAGCACCTATACTAAGCAAGATCCAATTCCATGCAACGCCGATGCATTTTGAAAAGTGCATTATTCAACTTTTTCGTCACGTCAAAATTTAATTTTTTTTCAATATCCACAATTATTTGATATCTTAGAAGCAAATGAAAAATGAAAAGCTAGCAAATGAAATGAAAAAATGAAAATTCGAAAGAGTAAAGTGAAACCACGGTATAACTATGTTCTAATGTGTCAAATATACCTACTATTTTCGAAAATAAGTTACATAAAGTGCATATTTTGAAATTTTTTTTCTATTTTAGAACATATTTAGGATGTGAACAAACATACCTATATGACCATGACTTCAAGTGTAGAGTGTAAACTAAAAACAAAAATTCTGAGGACTTCAAGATGAGCGAAAAACACGGGCTTCTAATGGGGTTCAATAATACTTACATAGCGATTATAAATATGTAGCTATTGTGTGTATGTGAACAGGGTCGTCTGCGCCCAGTTGTATTATTTAACTTAATATATATAAATATGTATGTATACTTAAAGTATAAAATACATACATATTTTATAAGTTGAAGTTTATAAATTTAGTTTTTTTGAATTTTTGCCGCCATACAGCGTGATTTCATTCAGAATTCGTGGAAAAACTTGAGAAAAGTCTCAAAGTCTAGGTCGCCGACGAGGCTAACATGGGGTGGTGGTAGTGTTATTGGTGGTGGGTGTTTTTATCGATGAAAGCCGTTGACAATTTTATTTTGTTTGCAATTGTATTCGAACGTGTTATGTTTTTTGTTTTATTTCGTTTTGTTTATTTTCTCTTTACTTTAAGCTTATACAAGGTTATTTTTATTGATGATTTTATAGAATATCAATATCATCAATAATTGTCCCAGGCAACAATTCTTATTATTTTATTTATTTATTGTTTATCATTTGTAAGAATTAAACAAGACAATCGTTGTTGTTTATGGGTGGCTAACAATTATCAAGGTGCCTGTGCACCAGTTCAATCTAAACATGGTCATTATGTCTCGAACAATGCAGGCAATTAATTTATTCGAGCTTAGCCTTGGTTTAGCAACGCAACAACAGCAGCAGCAAACTCGCTTAATAATTATGAGTTTTAATTTATTTTGTGACAGGCAGCTACAAACTTTCTTTCAACTCTACTAAATCTTAGTTGAATTGACAAAAGATGTTGTCAATTGTTGATTGTTGATTGTTGATCAAATGCATGCTGCAGCAAAGCGAAATTCTAACAGCTTAATTTATGCTCGACAAACAAGCAATCATTCATAAACCTCACTTAATCCGCAATCAGTACAAAGGACATTCCAATTTTTTTAAGGGTCTCAAACAAGAACAACATAGTAAGCAACAGGTAGTAGCCGCACTATGCCTAGTGGAAAGAAGGAACAGCAGAAAACCTGCACACATTCCACAGCATGTTAGTTTCGCTCTAGCTATAGGTTTCCTGCAATAGATTTACGCACTTTCAAGATAAGGGTTGACATTCAAATCCCAACCAGAGTAAAATTCATTAAGTGCTTGGAATGGTAAATAAAAGGGCGACGAAGTTAAAGGTTTCCATTACTTTTGGATAAATAAATAAATCCTAATTGTATGCGATAAACAAAGTGTTTCTCTGGTGCACTTGAAGCATTAGCGTCCACCTGATATCCATCATTTGAGCTATACCAGAGATACAAAATCTATACTTTATACAGTTCGGAAGAACTTATTGATTTTATTGTAAGTGAAAATTTATTACTTTGAGCAATTGTGCATTTTTTTTTTTTTTTTTGGAATAGTTAATTGTTGCTATTTAAGGGATGATGTTTGAGCTCTTTTATAGTATTTGACACAATGTAAGTGGAAAGAATTAGCAGTGGTGGCTAGACAGTGGTGGACAATAAAATAAAATAATTTAAAAAATAAAAAAAAAATCACCATATATTAAAAGATATATTTAAGTATATCATTTTCTTACTAAGATTAAAGAAAAGTTTGTCTTTGGCTTAGGGGCCCCTCGGATTTCAAAGCTCCGGGTCCTAGTCCGTGGGTACAAATGGTAAGTACAATGATGGTGGTATATTCAAACCAAAACATTTGATAGCAACTATAAGACATCTCGGCCTTGTCAAAACTGGAGGTGGAGAATTTTCTAGTGAGTCTCAGAACTCAGAAGTGGGAGATCCTCTATCCGCAGGTTTGCAACCAGAGGGACTCCGCAAGGGGGAGTCTGGTCTCCGCTTCTGTGGTCCGGTTGACCAATTGTTGCATACCATGGAGGGGGAAAGGTTATTGCATATGCTGATGATATTTAATCCTCTCGAATTAGGTGTCCTCTTGTGGATTAACTGTAAACCCAGAGAAAACAGATCTCATCCTTTTCACTAGGAAATATAAAATCCCCAAATTAGAACCTCCGCGTCTGGACGGCACGAGGTTGCTCTTTACTGACATCACAAAGTACCTAGGAGTTATTCTGGATAAGAAGCTTATAATAAAGGAACGTGTTAAAAAGACAAACATAGCTCTATTTGCCTGCAAAAATAGATGGTTAAAAAAATGGGGTTTTTCCCAAAAATAGAACGCTGAATTTTTACAACAATTGTCCGCCTCATACTTATATATGGCTAACTGGTAAGGTGGAGGGCCCTTGATAAGACAACTGCACTTCAGAAATTTGCAAGGATTCAAAGAAGAGCAAGTCTATGTATTACCGGGGCATTATCCTTAACCCCAACTAGTGCTCTGAATATCATGCTTCACCTTCCTCCTCTTGATATCTTTGCCAGAGAATGTGCTAACTCAGACTAAGAGAATCTGGAAAGGTATAGGTATTAGCTGCGGTCACATAATAATTCTGAATTCTTCTTTTGCCGACAAAACAGACTACTGTGTACCTCGTTTAAATCTCGAAATCCCTTCGCGGCTAGACCAAGCTAACCAAACCCCCCTTAAAACTACTGGAATTAAAATTTTTAAAGATGGATCCAAGCTTCAATAACAAGTAGGGGGGGGGGGTATGTACTCCTAGGATCTTAAAATCGAAGCTTCCTTTCAACTTCCAAATTATTGTAGTGTCTACCAAGCGGAGATGATGGCTATTCACGAATCTGCTTGGATTGTAGGTTAAAAAGACCTTGGGGGAAAAAGTATTTACATCTTCTCAGATAGTCAAACTGCGCTTAAGGCGATGAACTCCCATATTAACAACTCCAAAACTCTCACTGAGTGCCACAGATCTCTTAATGAGATGACTAGGTTATTCAAGATCCACCTCATATGGTTATCCGGACATAGGAATATCGATGGCAATAATTTGGCTGATGAATTGGCAAGTAAGGGTACGACCTGAAATACCCTCTTAAATGAAGACTTTATTAGTATACCCATGTCCTCATATAAACTCCGGTGCAGGAACAGATCTTTAAGTCTTGCTCAAGAACGCTGGAAACACCTTGCCACATGCAGCAGACCTAAGCTTACGTCGCCTTTCTACGACTTAAAGAGCTCCAACTCACTGCTTAAGTCATAGAGCTAAGCAGGGTAAACCTGCCTAAAATAGTAGGAATCTTCACGGGTCACTGCCTAATCGGAACGCATGCTCTTCGTTTAGGACTTACATCTAATGGTTTTTACAGCCACCATAACCTAGCCTAACCTAACCTTACTATAAGACAATTATCACAGAATTCATATTCTAGCCCATCGAATTTACGGTTTAACAAAATACGGTTTAAAAACATACTAAATGTTGATTCGAAAAAAAATGAAGTTAACTATTGAATATTTTTTTTTAAAAAAATTTATGAATCCAACTTTTTTTTTAAATTCTAATTGAAAAAAAAAATTTAATAATTTGCAGACATATTTTAACTCGATTTAATTCCAAGTTCTAATAACACAGGTCAACAGCATTTTTTGCAATAGAGTAAAAGAGGACGTTGTGAAGATAATTTTTGCTGAACACCGTTATAGTCCATCACGTCTGAATTTTTTATAATTTGCAATGAAAGGTCATATGGGAATTTTGTTCATAAAACAAGGGTCAAAAGCTCTAATAAACTATTTTCTTCTTATGATCGCTGGCCAATGAGACAAAGTGGAGCTGTAGATATGGAATCGATCGGTGAAGTTGTTTTTTAAAATTTTGGATCACGAAAAAAATTTGAAAGATTAAATTTAAAGATATCGCGGAATGTAATTTCTATAAAATTTTATAAAGTCATTTAACAAAATTTCAAAGCAATATTTTAAATCACTTAACAATGTGACAAACTTATATTTTGGCATAAAGAATGTTTTCGTTGAAAAAAATCATAGACTTCTTTCAATACTCAACTCAGTATTTACATATTTCTTAAAATATAAACAATAGATTTCGAAAATATGTCATAAAATCAGGGATTGGGTCTTTAATGCACAAAAATGTCTTTGAAATGTTATTTGGAATAACTTTTTTAGTTACAACACAGGTGACAGGTCTGTCCATTTACAAATGACAGATTTTAGTTTGATGTCATTTGATGACAGATACTCGATTGACAGGTTTAACAAAAAAGTTTAACCTCTTGTTAAGCATATCACTCCATCTATTTCAGAATTTTCTTCGATTTTCTAACATTCCCTTTTCAGCCTAAGAAACAAAATATAAATTTTTATTTTATTTGTTGTATTTTTTATACATTAACTTAAACACTTCAGTAATCAGAAAAATTATTGATCCAATTCAAATGGCCACCACTGTATATGACAATTTTTGGTATCTTCTGTTATCATTAAAAAAAAATCACAGATAAAATCGGTTGTCGTCTTAATCTCGGTGTTTAATTTGGGGTGGTTTCGGGGGACTTTTATCGTTGTTGTTGTTGTGATTGTTATTGTATTGTCGTATGCAATTTGCTTGATTTGAGGAAACGGAAAGGAAAACACTTCCTTCCTCTCTTGCGACTGGATTGTAACATGATTTTATTTGAGATTTTTATGGCCGTGCAATAAACATTTGGGGTTGGGGTTGAGTTTGGGTTGAGTTTGGTCCAAGATTATATTTTGTTGGCATGAAAAATTTATTGAAGTTCATTATCGCAAAAACTATTGTACCATAGTTTGACCATTTTATACTTTATTGAAACAAGAGATAAGTTTACAGAGTCATAGCAATTAAAAGAGATCAAATTTAGAGTTTTTATCAAAACTTCTGTTCCTAATGCATTTCAATTTGAAAACGTTAAAACTAATAAACATTTTATGATAACTTTTAACTTAACATTCATTTTTTTAATTAGTTAATATAATTATTTTAAAAGTTACCGTAGCCGATCTCTGGGACCGACTCTTAAAAAGCCGTCACGAGGTGAACTTGATATCTCTGGACTGGATCATCTGAAATGAAAAAACAAAAAAAGAAATGCCCTTAACATGATACAATTACAAGGTAGGCTTATATTGGAGAGCAATGCGAGCTAGTTGTCAAAATCAGCTGGTTATTTTAAGTTGTCCTAATTGTTGTTGTTGCTTTTGTCGTTTGACGTTTATAGCTTCTTCAGCTTTGTTGCTGCAAAATTTCACATTAGGACAGCCATTTTCAAATGAAACTACCTTCTAATTGTATCATGCAATACCTGAAACTTAGCTAATATTCGTCGGATTAACGTGATTAGATAAATGTGTATGCATGTATGTACTTTGAGAAAATAAAATGAAAGCAGTTTGGCCAATCTGACTGCGTGTAACCCCTTAACCCTGGAAGGACATGCTTATTTTTTGTACGTAAAGGTCATGCTTCGTCGATTCGACGACAACATGTTTTAAAATGGCCCTACTGATTTCCTATCCGACAAAATCTTTAAAAATCACTTGTTCTTGATTATTAAGTTTATTAAGAGTAAAGGAAAAATGCAATGCATTTTATTTATAAAAGTTATAATACAAAAATTCATTTTCACAGTTTGAGTTTTTTGGCTTGTTTTACAAAAGCTAAAAAATGCTTCGTCGATTCGACGAAGCATGTCCTTCCAGGGTTGAAATAGCTTTTGAGAGCCTCGTTAACCATATGAAATGTTTTTAAACTGGGTGCGCAAAGCCTGAAATCTTTTATTCCTAGAGGATAAAATTCAAGGGTTACCCTGATAGAAGTATAGGGTGTTTTTTTTAGGGGTTTGTTTTTCGAATTGAAATAAAACACAAGAAAATCGTTTTAATGTCCATCAATTTGGCTTTATTGGAAGGATAATTTTATGCCATTAATGTTTAAATATGATTTCGGGCATGTGGCCGCCGCGGCTGGCTCGAATAAAGCCAATTCTACAGGTCCAATTTTCAACCACTTTTTCGAGCATATGGGGCCGTATGTCGGCAATAACGCCACGAATGTTGGCCTCCAAGTCCCCTAACGTTTCTGGTTTGTTATCGTAGACGAGCGACTTCACATATCCTCAAAGAAAATAATCCAATGGTGTCAAATCACACGATCTTGGTGGCCAATTGACAGGTCCATTCTGCGAAATTATGCGCTCATCGAATGTTTCCTTCAATAAATCGATTGTGACGTGCGCTGTGTGGCATGTAGCGCCGTCTTGTTGGAACCACAACTCATCCACATTCATGCCATCCAATTCGGGAACAAAATAGTCGGTTATCATTGCTCTATACCGGTCTCCATCAACGGTAACTGACTCTCCAGCATTATTTCGGAAGAAGTATGTCCCAATGACTCCACCAGCCCATAGAGCATACCAAACAGTCAGTTTTTGTGGATGTAATGGCGTCTCAAGAATCTCATGTGGATTCTCTTCACTCCAGATGCGGCAATTTTGCTTGTTGACGTAGCCATTCAACCAAAAATGAGCCTCATTACTGAACAAAATTTTGCGATGAAAATCAGCATCGAGATCAATCTCATTTTCGGCCCATTTGCAAGCGTTGTTCTTTTGTCAACCTGTTCATGATAAAATGGCAAACCAAACTGGACATAAATGACATTAGAGTTGCCAGATTTGACCACAAAATGCCAGTTTTATCTCTATTCGAAAAACAAACCCCTAAAAAAAAACACCCTTTACTTAGGTTGACACTAAAAAGAGGTGGCCCTCTTCTTACAAGGGCTCTACTTAACCATAAACGATATTCTTAACACACTCATGATAAAAAAGCTCCGTAAAACAAAAACACTTCAGCACCTTTGCTTTTGCAAGAAACAGCTCAATTTTTTTAACCAATAAAAAGAGCATTCAAATCAAAACAACAAAACGCACCATAAAAAATCCAAGTGTTGCATATTGCAAACATTTCGAAAAAAAGTGACAACAATCTACCGAACAGGAGAAAAAAAACTCAATGGCACTACAAAACAACATAAAAGATGTGACAACAACACACAAAAGAAAACCAATGCAAAGTAAAGTATTCAAAGCAACACCTAGACATAGGCCCCAAAGTGATAATTGGACGCATGCTGCATGCAGCTGATGGAAACGCTTTGCTTCGGATACAGTTTTGGAAAAAACCCCGCATGAGTCATAATCTTCGTTTTATCCCACTGGTGGAGCAGCTTGAGGAGTAGAGGGAGCATCAAATACCAAACGAGCTCAAACTTTTTTTTTTCTCCACCATCGAACGAGTTCCGCGCCAACCTGAATTCTTAGGTCTATTGTTGTTGTTTTAGTTGTATTTTTGCTGCTATATTTGTTGTGTATTCTTATTAATTTGTAGATGGCGCTCAAAACGCTTGTAACGTTTATAGGAATTCAAAAAAATTTGTTTGTTTTGATCAGAGACTATAAATTATATAGACATTGCATCAGAAACACTCGAGCAATTCCACTCAGAGTTTAGCCCGCAAACATTGGCACGGCGAAAAACGATGGCCAGGCGAACTTAATGGCAGAGCGGCGATAAACTTATGTTGCTAAAATTTGTTGCAGAGACTCTAGAACTACAAAATCTTATCAACAAAGTTGTCGGTAAGCCATGTTTATTTTATTTTTTTCAATAGAATTCTATGCTTGCTTGTTTACATTTTTTTTGCATGCTTTTTGTTGTTGCTCAACTTTCTCACTTTTGCAGGATTTTCTTTACTGCTTTGGCTGCATTTCATTCATTGATCGTCAGAAAAGTTATATTTTTGCAATTTTGTCTATTTCAATGGAGCTATAGATAAATCGTGATTTTGTAACTTTTTAAGTTCTGATTGGATTGAAATGCATCCAAGGACAAAATTGTAGATCATTTTATTACCTATAAAACGGCATCAAAAATTATTTTCTAACTATATTTATTCATGTTTTTTACAAAATTTTTTTTGCATAGTTTTCTTCTTGCTCAACTTTTTCAGTTTTGCAGAATTTTCTTCACTGCTTTGGCTGCATTTCGTTGATCGTCAGAAAAGTTATATTTTTGCAATTTTATCTATTTCAATGGAGCTATAGAAAAATCGTGATTTTGTAACTTTTTAAGTTCTGATTGGATTGAAATGCATCCAAGGACAAAACTGTAGATTATTTTATTACCTATAAAACGGCATCAAAAATTATTTTCTAACTATATTTATTCATGTTTTATACTAAAATTTTTTTTGCATGGTTTTTCAGTTGTGCAGAATTTTCTTAGCTGCTTTGGACGCATTTCATTGATCGTTAGAAAAGTTATATTTATGCGATTTTGTCTATCTCAAATGAATAAGCTATAGAAAAATCGCTGTAACTTTTTTAATACTGCTTGGATTGAAATGCACCCAAGCACAAAATTGTAGATTATTTCATCACCTATAAAATGACATCAAAAATTATTTTTTTACTATTCATTGAGCGTCAGAAAAGTAATACTTACTCGATTTTGTCTATCTCAATGAAGCTGCAGAAAAATCGCTGTAACATTTTTAATTCTAATTGGATTGAAATGCACCCAAACACATAATTACAGATAATTTTCTCACCTTTAAAATGACATCAAAAAATTGTGTTTTTACTATTCATTGAGCGCCAGAAAAGTTATACTTACTCGATTTTGTACCTATATCTCAAATTGTAGAAAAAACGCTGTAACTTCTTTAATTCTGATTGAGTTACTACCCAAGGCATCCAAAATTATTTTTTTACTAAGTTAATATATAACTATTTTTACTATATCGTATCTATGTATCTACCTTTGTATTTACATCCACCCGTTAGCTACCTAAATTATAAATCTCTCGAGTGTTTCTGATGCAATGCAGACAGAGACTATAAATTATATAGACATTGCATCAGAAACACTCGAGAGATTCCACTCAGAGTTTAGCCCGCAAACATGGGCACGGCGAAAAAACGGTGGCCAGGCGAACTAAAGCGCATGGCGTCGATAAAGTTATGTTGCTAGGATTTGTTGATAGACTCTAGAACTACAAAACTTTATCAACAAGGTTGTCGTAAAGCCATGTCTATATTTGTTTTCATAGGAATTCTAAGCCGACGGACGGCTTGTTTGTTTACATTTTTTTTGCATGGTTTTTGTTGTTGCTCTTCTTTCTTTGTTTTTCTGCAGGTTTTTGTTTCGCTAGGATTTTTAGCTTAATATTTGGCGATCGTCAGGAATTTTATATTTTTGCGATTTTGTCTATCTCGGTGAAGCTATAGGAAAATCGCTGTAACTTTTTTAATTAAGTTTGAATTGATATGCACCCAAGGATAAAATTGTAGATAATTTAACCACCTTTAAAATGACATCAACAATTATTTTTTTGCTAAATTTATTAAATTTTTTTTAACTTAATTAATATTATATCTAGCATCTATCTATCTTAATCCATCCCTTCTGAGCCTATATAATAAATATAATTTATTTCAGAATATATTGGCATTGTTGCCACGCAAGACAATCGCCAGCTAGAACAACTAGGTTGTCTTGTTGCTGCTGTAATTGCCTTGTTTCCACTAAAATATGCAATAAAAATATTTAAATAAATTAAATATACCTTGTTTGTTATTTTAAATAAACTATAAATCAATTACACTAAATTTAAATTTTCGGACTTAATTTTATTAAAAATATTTTGTAATTAGATAAAAAACTTATTTTAAATATTTCAAATAAAAAATTATTTGCAAGAAAATTAAAGTGAAAGTTCGAAAAATTTAAAATTTAACAAAATAAAATAAAATTAAAAATAAATTTAATAAATTAAATAAATAAATTATAAATTAAATAAATTAATAAATTAAAAATAAATATAATTAAAAATAAGAGTGACATAAAAAAACTAAAACCAAATTTATAAAACAAACAACATTAAAAATAAGTTTTAAATAAAACACGAAAAATTTGTTAAAAAATGAAACAGGTCATATATAACACAAATAATAATTGTGAATAAAAGAAAATTTAATAAAATTGAAGTGTTAAAATAAAGCAAGAAAAATAAAATTTAAAGATTAAAGAGTGCCCCAACTAACATTTCATCTTCCAGAAGGTTAAATTTTGAAATTTATGGAGGTTCAACCTCCATATCGCTTCTAATTCACTTGTACATGGAGGTTTAACACTTTGTTCCTCGATAAGGCTTCCATGGCACTTGCGAACGCAGGTTACAAATATCGTGGCGTGAGCTCAAGTGGGTTGCTTCGAGGAAACCTTTGCGAACCACTTTATCGAAGTTATCTGGCTAACCAATTTGAAGTAGTAACCGCAAGTCTTATCGAAGCAATTTTGTAAAACTAATAATTCGCTTGCAACAGCAAGTGTTGTAAAGGCTGTATGACGCATAAATGGATATGACGACGGCGTCAGCTAGCAAAAACAAGTATAATCGGGGGAATTCGTTGTTGAAATCAGCGTCGTTGTTGAAATCATCGAAAACGATTTCGATTAATGTTAACATGGATGGGCTGCCAGTTTTCAACAGTTCCAAAGTAGAGTTTTGGCCAATTTTGTTTAATATAACCGAAATGCCGCACATACCCGCCATGGTTATCGGTATATATTGTGGACCAAGCAAATGTTTTAATTTGTCATCATATCTATTGGCGTTTGTGGATGAAACGAAGAATATTATGGCCAATGGAATTTGTATGCACTCACACAAGATCACAGTGCTCCTACGTTGTTTCATATGCGATTCGCCCGCCCGTGCTTACGTGAAAGGTAAAATTACCTTCTTTTTTTTTTTGTAAAATTTCTTATATTTTTTTCCTCTGCAGGAGTGGCCAGCTACAATGCTCAAGAGGGATGCCAGAAATGTACGACAATCGGAGAGTGGAGCTACATTAGTGGCTCCAACATATTTCCCAGAACGGACTGTGAGAAGCATACGGATGGAAAGTTTAGGAGAAAAATGTATGAAAAAAAAATAAAGCCGTTTATCAGAATTTATAACCTTTTTTTAGTTGTCTTTCGACCTCGTTATAGTGCCTTGACGAAGGCTATGTGAGGCTCAGCTAGCTTCGATAAGTTGCTTCTGAAGTGCTTCGCTAAGTATCGATATGTTGTTTCTGACGTGCTTCCGACAAGCTTCGATAAGTTGCTTTTGACGTGCTTCTGACAAACTTTGTTAAGTTGCGTCTAACTTCCTTCGATATGGTGCTTCTGACGTGCTTCCGTGAAACAGCAATATAGAGGCCTATCACGCCAGCCCCGAACCTCGATAAGTGCGCCAAATCACCTTCCAGAAAGCTTCACCTTGCTGTTATAGAGGGAGGGGAAATGCCCTCGCTAAAGCCTTCTGGAAGCTCAAATGTTTGTTGGGGCCAAAAGTCAAAATAAAAAATATAAATGATATATAAGATAAATATGCACAAATAAATATAAGTAAAAATTAAATATAAAACTGGAAATTAAAAAATGCATGTATTTTATTTTATTTGATTTGATTTATTGATTACTTATTTTTTATTGATGCGTTTATGCGAAGAAATAGTTAGAAATTTGTAATTTAATTTTTTGTTATTTTCAGTGTTTTTATATGTTTTTTGTTTTCGTTTTTATATATTAAAAATTTTAAATCTTGAAAGTATGAAAACACAATTAAATAAATATAAAAATAATAAAACAAGAAATTGTAAAATTAAGTAATAAAATATTGAAATACGAAAATCAATGTTTTTATAAAAATTAAAAAAATCATTGCATATTTAGCAAGAAATAAGATAGTGTAAAAATAAAATAAAAAGTACAGTTTTTGCAGAATATAAAATCATCAATATACAATAAACATAAATTTTAAATAAAATGCAAAAACTAAAAATTTGTAAAAAATATAACAGTTTAAATAAAATATAAATAATAAAATAATAAATAAAAATTAAATATAAAACTGAAAATTATAAAATGGATTTATTTTATTTTATTTGATTTGATTTATTGATTAATTATTTTATATTGATGCCTTTATATTCTGCAAAAACTATACTTTTTATTTTATTTTTACACTACCTTATTTCTTTAAAAATATACAAAGATATTTTTATAATTTTTATAAATAACATTGATTTTCAAATTTAAATTATATATTAATTAATTTTACAATTTTTGTTTAATTGTAGCTATTTGATTTTTTTTTAAATTTTGTGTCATACTTAGAAGATGTTTTCATACTTTTATATATCTAAATATTTTATAAATAAATTAAATATCTTGTAATGATCATTTTTTACTTTATCGAATTATATCAAAATTTTCGCAAAGTTATAATAATTTTATTATTATAATTATTTATAAATTCATAAATAATGAAATTATATTTTAAAGGTTTTGTTTTGTTTTTGTTCAAAAATGTAATAAATTTTAGTAAAAAGTAAAAAAAAAAAGAACAAATTGTACAACAAAAAATATCTAATTTTGAATGCTTGAAAACAAAGATGTATCAATTTTGTTCGTTTATATTTGTTATTATTTTTAATAATAAGAAAAAAAAAATTAGTTACAAATTTCCAAATACTTCTTCAATTTTTTTAATACTTTTTTAAAAAAGTATGAAACAAAATTAAACAAAATAACAAATAATAAATAACAATTTATCATTTAAAAATTAAGTTATAGTGTAATTAAAAATATTTTTTTTCTTGTTCGTTATAGTGGAATTGATTTATAGTTTATTTAAAATAACAAAGAAGGTATATTTAATTTATTTAAATATTTTTATTGCATATTTTAGTGGAAACAAGGCAATTACAGCAGCAACAAGACAACCTAGTTGTTCTAGCTGGCGATTGTCTTGCGTGGCAACAATGCCAATATATTCTGAAATAAATTATATTTATTATATAGGCTCAGAAGGGATGGATTAAGATAGATAGATGCTAGATATAATATTAATTAAGTTAAAAAAAATTTAATAAATTTAGCAAAAAAATAATTGTTGATGTCATTTTAAAGGTGGTTAAATTATCTACAATTTTATCCTTGGGTGCATATCAATTCAAACTTAATTAAAAAAGTTACAGCGATTTTCCTATAGCTTCACCGAGATAGACAAAATCGCAAAAATATAAAATTCCTGACGATCGCCAAATATTAAGCTAAAAATCCTAGCGAAACAAAAACCTGCAGAAAAACAAAGAAAGAAGAGCAACAACAAAAACCATGCAAAAAAAATGTAAACAAACAAGCCGTCCGTCGGCTTAGAATTCCTATGAAAACAAATATAGACATGGCTTTACGACAACCTTGTTGATAAAGTTTTGTAGTTCTAGAGTCTATCAACAAATCCTAGCAACATAACTTTATCGACGCCATGCGCTTTAGTTCGCCTGGCCACCGTTTTTTCGCCGTGCCCATGTTTGCGGGCTAAACTCTGAGTGGAATCTCTCGAGTGTTTCTGATGCAATGTCTATATAATTTATAGGTTTATAGTCTCTGGCTCTTCTTTATATTGTTCTCTTTATATTTCCACTCACTTTCTCTCATGTTTTGCTCTTTTATACCATTTGTCAATTTTTTCGCAGTGTAAAGGGAACGTTCAGATAATGTTCTACTAATGTTCTAAAGGTCGGAACCATGATACAATTATAAGTTAGGCTCATTTTAAGATGGCTGCTCAATTGAGAAATTTTGCAACAACAAAGCTGTATGAGCTACAAACGTCAAACGATAAAAGCAACAACAACAATTAGAAAAACTAAAAATTAACAGCCGATTTTGACAACTAGCACACCCTGCTCTCCAATATGAGACTACCTTGTAATTGTATCATGGTCGAAACTCCGATTGATTTCATACCTCCGACTCCGACTTCGGTTCCGATAATTTAAAATCAGAGTTATAACGAAGGTCGAAACGCATTGATTCGTTCTCCGTAAAATTATTTTGATTACTTATAAACTCTCTGACAGCACTGTTCTTCCTTTTCGATCTATTTCGATCGAATCTAACACAACTTTCTTTTACTCCGATTCCAACTCCGACTCCGAGTTCGGCTCAGGTTCCGACTCTGGCTCCGATAAATCAAATTGAAAAACTCCAGTTCCGGTAAACTCAGCTCCGTAACATCCCTATGTTCTACCTTAATGATTTAAATACATACATACATATCTAGAATAAAGTTTCTGACCCAGGAATATTTTTCAAGATACTCTCTAAGAACTAATTCGCTAAGTTGGTTGAGTAGAGATAAGGGTTCTACTTGTAGAGACTCTGGGATAATATAGCTGGTTTTTGGTTATAGACCATCCAAAGCGCTTTTCGTTAAAAAAAGTCAGAAACTTTACAACTAATGCAAAGGATTCACTGTTTAAATTTCTCTTAACATAAAACATAAAACAACTGAGGGTTTTAAAATCATGATGAAGAATCAAGTTAATTTAAAATATTTCGAATAATCCTGTATTTATCTATTGTGATCATTTATAAACTTTCCCTTTCGGATTTCATTTAAGTTCTTGAAAGAAGTTTCCTTAAAAAATCAATTTAAATTTACTTTCACAGCTGAAATAAAACTTAAACTCTAAATACATCCTAAATCAAACTCAAGACCCACACGGCTTTTAGTTACGATTACGTTTCAATAGAAGACATACCCCTTTATTCTCTAATTCCGGGGTTTATACCTGTAACATATGGCACAACAGAAATATACTTATTAGTCTGCACTTTTGTTCATCCTTTGAAAGAAACCCACACGTTTATAGCATGCTACAACAATTTACCAAACAATTTTATCCCAAGAGCGGAGAACTATCACGCAATTTATTCTATTGATAGCAAGCTGCCTTCTCTCATTCTTGTTTTTTTCTCCAGCAAGTTTAAGTTGCGGCCAAGGCCGTAGTCAGACATTAGAAATAAAAAAAACTTGGGGTTAATCTGATCCAGCAATTCAACGTTGCACCAAAACAAGAACTATAATAATATAATTTTAATTGCTGTCAATAATTTTGAATTTTAACGGGCGATACATATAACAAAACATACAACATCTTCAACCTGTCTTAAGAGGGGAAATATACACAGAGGCCGAAAAAAAAGGTCATATATGTGCATTTTTTTAAGGAAATCTAACGGATATTTTTAAATGAGGGTTTTTATACCTTAAAATATGCCTATTCACGAGTATGTTTAGTTTTTTTATTAAAAAAAATTAATATAAAGGTAGAAACAGCTTTTTTGTAGAGCGCTCTGAAAAAAAAGGTGAAATGCGGTGACCAAGATTGCTCCTCCTAAATTCATCTGAAACAAAAAATTAGTAATATTATTAAACTAGATTCTTAAAACTCGTACTTGTCATAGCCGATTTTGAAAATATTGATTTTTCACAAAATGGCGGACTTTATCCGAACGTAATTTAAGGATTTTCAACCAAAAATTCGTCATTATTTTGCCTATAAGAAATGAACGAAGCTACGAAAAAAGCCTATGAAAAGTACGAGATTATTATGAATAAAATAAGCCTGCAAAAAAATCAAAACGATCGGTTCACTGAGTTTCGAGAAATCTTGGTCACCGACTTTGAAAACATGGTTTCGAGAAAACGCGTTTGAAAATAAGGGCCAGCACTGCGTGCTCTAGAAGGCGATTCACTCACTAGGCTATAACTTTGTTATTTTTGAGATATCGACTTAAAATTTTCACCACATATTTTAGAGACTTAAAGCTTAAATAAACTTTAATAGAATTTTGAAAAAAAGTTCTGGGTATATAAGGAATGCTAAGGTTCTCATTATTTTTTAAAATCAATTTCCTCAAAGCTAATTTATATTGTTAAAATATTTAAACATTCCATTCTTAAAATATTCTTGGCATCTAAATACGATCTCTTGATAAGATACGAACTGGCTCTTTTCTACGGCTTTCTTCCACGTTTAGAGCATCCACGTTTAGATATTACACCTGAGATCCTTGGTTCAAGTTAAAAAAAAAAACATACTTGACATATTGAGCCCAATGAATAAAAAGTAAACAAGTCCTTATAAGATTGCTTAGTAAGCAATCGCTTATCCAAAAAAAAACCTGGTGTATTATAATATGAATAAAATTTTAAGACATTGCTGCTTTTGCTGGGCCTTTCAAGGAAAAGGTTACCCTTGATTTAAAATAAATTTATAGTAATATACACACACAAATTCTTGTTATTTACTTGAATTGCTTGTGCTTGTTGTTACTTTTAACTGTGAATTTAATTGGTGTTCTATGTTGCTAACCGGCTTGAATATTTGCTGAATACTTGTATTTTTCCTGTGAGTTAAAATCGTCAACGAAAAAGATAGCGGTAAATTTAACGAGATTTTTACTGATATGTTGAGCAATTGACAAAATCAATCCCAAATCGCCAAATGCATTCGACTTAGGAATTTGAATATGAATGCAGTCTATTCCACTGACAGAATCTGGGAAAACTTTTTTATCTCCATGAATTTTAAGCTTCAATTATATCAGCAGTAGTTTTTGAGTATCTTATACACAAATGGACCTTCTTTAAAATTTGATCCATGAAATAATTAAAGGTTTTGGACACAGTCGTCTAGTGAACACCCAGCTCTTCTATTATTCCATTTTGAAAACCTGGATCAAACACTACTCGTAGAAATACTTTAATTCTTTGCGAATTCCCGATTTATCTAATCTGAATAGAGCAATACAAGAGCGACTTAAGTTTACTGACAGAAATTATATATATTATGATATTCTTTATTTTTGTTGTATTTTTATTGTTAATTTTCTATATTTAAACATCAAAAGCCTCTTATGTATGCTGCATAGAAGAAAACATTTTGTTGGTGATGATACGTATTTATTATCAATAAATTTTTCATATATTGTAATAATAATATTTATAAATTGAAGTAAATAAAAATGATATATTATAAATCAAAGGTATTTTTGTTTAGGTTCAAATGCAAAATATGTTCACTTGAATCTGACAGTAAATTCTAACTTACTATTTTGTTTTTTTTTTTATATATTATTGCCCAATTATTTAAAGTTTAATATCTATTCAGTCAAACCTGCCCCATGATCTGTCAAATAAGGTGATCGATTAGTGGGAAGGAAAGGACAGTCAAGAAATATGTGTAGGATGTTCTAAACGCGGCGGAAAGCCGTAAAATTATGTAAATTTCAATTTGAGGCACGTTTCATGGTTCTTCCTCAGTCAGCTCAGCTAGTTATAAAGCAATATCATCCACAAACTTTTCTACCACCAAATAAAAAATTATTGAATCGTAAATATTGATGAATTATCAACTTCAGTAAATGCATGTAAATTTGAATCTGAGGCAAGTGTCATGTCTTTTCTTCAGTCAGCTCATTCAGTTCAAACTCATCCTATCTCATCCACAAAAGCAATCTCTTCCATCAACTTTTCTATCATCAACTACAACTCTTTGAGTAAAAAATATTGATGAATTTTCAATGTCAGTTGATAAGAAATAAAGATAGAAAATCCAGAAAGGTTAAAGCGTAGGACCTTGGGATTTAAAAACGAGACCTCTTCCAAGGCCGCCAAAGATACGGCAAATTTGTATTGATTTTTACCATTTTGACTCACAGAAAGAGAGAGATTAATCCACGAGACTACCGTGTTATTTCACGATGCGGCAAATAGTTTTAATTGATTTAATTTAACGTATCTCTACTTCCATTGATTTAATTAAGCAAAAAAACCATTCCATATAAAAAAGGGGCCAGAGTTCGTCAACCTTGAGACCCCGACTACGCCAATGACTGTTCTCTTGTTAATGGAGAGGTGAGTACTTCGAAGCAAAACTTCCAGAAGCAAACTGAATACAAACAACAACAACAACAATAGCAACTACTACCATGTCGACGGCAACGTCAATATTGAATATATGGAGAACGGCAACCGCGACTAAAAGCGGACAAGAGACAACAACGTCGTACAATTTATGTAGATTTAGTTATTTTTTGCTTTTTGTTAAAGCAACGCGAGTACGACGTGTGAGCGAAGGCAACGTATTCTGTTCCATCCAAACATTCCTATAAATATCTAACAATTAACAAACTAATTTTTTTACATTATAACAAAAACAAAATAACGAAATTTATGCAAAATAGTTAAAGGACTCCATAAAATAACACTGTAGAAATTCAATTTCTCGGTTCGCTCAGGGCCAAAAAACGTCATAACGTAAAAAGTATTCCACTGTGGCCAATAGCAACAACAACGGCAAAGATCCATACGCTTGTTACGTTAAATTGCGAAATTTTTTTCCACTACGTTCTTACCGCATAACCCGTTGTTCAACCAAACGTTAACTTTGCGAAATTTTTGTCAACGTTACGAAACTCAATTCATCGTAATTTTCTCGTAGGAAAACGAGTTTATCAACTGATAACTATATGTTGGCATGTGTGCAACGAGTGCACGTAAGCTAACAACGTAAGCGTGGTGTTTTTACGTAGGGGTGTGGTTGGCAGTGAGGAGAAGTAACAGAAGCAGCAAGAAGAGAAGAGAAAAAAAACAAAGATTACGTAGAATTAAGTATTTTGTACATAAAACTGCTGACGACTTTTATATACTAAATACAAACAGACAATTCAATTACAAAGTGCAAATTACGCAAAACATTACGCTAAAAACGTCAGAACATTGGAACTGACTATTCGATATTCACCCAATAACAAAATTGATTTCGAACAGATATTTGTGCAGTGCAGTGAGTGTTTTCTGAACTTTGTTCACCTTGATATTCATTCCTACAAGTGTTTTGTTAAATTGCATGAGTTTTAGGCTGTCAGTGGAATAGACGCGATTACAGCGCCTTTTGACAGCTGTCAGAAATTGTTGATTTCGACTACAACGTGCAGCGACTTTTCTATTTACTGTGATTCGCCTTGTTTTGTGTCCTAAGAACATAGTTAGAATAACGTTTAGAAATCAATCATTATGAAAGTTAAAGTTGACCTCAATGAACACGCGACTAATTCGAACGCTTCATCCTATGATGATGAAAATTTGGTTGAAGCAGTCGATGAGGATGAGGAGGAGTATCAAGAAGTTGAAATGGAACAGGAGGTGCCAGAGGAAGAGCAAGCCTTTTCCGATGAAAACATGTCAAGTCAGAATTCTTACGACGTGCTGCCTCAGCTGTCAACGATCACGACGTCAACAACAACGTCAGCAGCGAGACATAATCTAATCGTAAGTTGTTGTTTTGCTTAAGATTAGAGCAAAAACCATTCTATTACCAAATTAAAAGTTAATAATAAAGGTTTTCAAGTCAATGGGTAAAAATTGAAATTGAAAAATTTTCCTAAATATTTAACGTTGTTGCTACGTATTTGGTGCTATGTTGTTAATGCGTTTTTGTACGAAATTTTGCTGTTTTTTCGTACATTGGTTGAATAAATATTTTTTTTAATACAAATAACCCGAAAACAACAACAATATCTTGTTTTTCGTGGTGTTTATCTGGCGGATACTTGTGTTATGCTTTGCAGTGTTGTTGTTGTTTTTATTATCGTTGCGCTCTGCGCGGCGGCTGGTTTTTGTTGTTTTATGACTTTGGAATTTCAATTTACACTTTTTTCGTTTTGTTGTTGTTTTCCTTCTCTTGTCTAAATAATTATTTATCCGTGATTTTCTTTTGCTTACATCTTCTCCAGTTCGATTTCTTTTGCATTTGACAGTTCTTTGTCTACCACTCAGCTGTTTGCTTGTGTGGGGGGATATGTGTGTTAATTTTAATGGTGTGTTTCTTTTTCACTGAGTGCGGAGAGAGCGCAAGTGTGAGCGAAAATATTAAAATATAAAATAAGTTGCATGCTACTTTTCTACGACATGCAGTAAAAAGCATGCAAGTTTTGAAAGAGATGGTTTATGCATTTGTAGAATTGCAAATTTGCATTGTGGGCTAAAATCCAAGATTGTTCATACAAATAAAAATTGAGAATCTCTTCTAAAATCTTGAGGAAATCACTAAATTAGATTTAGAAAATTTTTATAAAATACAAGCTTTTCCCGGCGCGCGTTGCTGCACCCTGCAACTATATGGGAACATAATAGGTGTATTCAAAACTTTTCTTAGACTCATAGTTTGTATGTAAATATTGCTACTTTTACTTTCAAAGCTATTCGATAATACAAATTTTAACTGTATGGGCGGAGCCACACCCTCTTATATAATGCTCATCCCAGTTTTCAAGTAGATGGACATTACCCAGTTTTAGTACAGTTGCCGATACAGACTAAATTACCAAAATGTAGCCCAATCGACGAAAACCGTAGGAAATATAGCATTTTTATTGATTTGGGGGCGGTAAAAGGGGGTGTGACAGAAATTTAAGCCATCTCGTACTTGAAAAAAAATGTCCTGCCAAAATGTCAGCTCTATCGGCTAAGTAATTTTGAAGTTTCCAGCCATCACACAGACAGCGTTTTGCTTTTTGTATATGTACATATATATTTTGGATAAACATTATTGGCTATAACTTTTGATTGGCAAGAGATACTTAGATAATTTTTTTTAATAAATTAATTTTTCAGCTTGCATATTTGCAAAATTATAAAAACACAATATTGGAAAAAAAAAATTTTGTTCGAAAAAATCTAGCCTTGCTTTCTGAATCACAAAAATGGTTTTTAATTTTTGCGTAAAATTGAAATAACTTTCGCTTATAAATATTATAACTTTTAAATAGAGTTGAAAATTTGCGAATTTGAATTTAAATTATTTTTACAACAAAAACAAATTTTTAGCCATATTTTAAGGAAAACTCCCATATTTCAGACATTTTTTTAAAAAAATATTTAAAATATATAGTACATATACTCAACTAACGGTATTTTTGCAATAAGGTTTTCATAGTACTTTGATGAAGCTTTAAGACAAAAAAAAATTTAACAAAATGTATACAAAAGCAGCGGAGATATTTGATACGAAAGTCGCAAAATTAAATTTGTGATTGTTTTTTTCTCATTTTTGAGCAACGATGTTGCATTAAATATATCGTAGTAAAATTTTTCATAGTTTGATGTGAAAATAACGGAAATTATTTTTATTTTACTAAATTTAAGAAATATTTTATATTTTGTAAATATTTGCACATGTAACCTAAAAAAACAACTAAAAATATGCGAGTTTGTAAAAAGTTTGTACTACAGCACCATCTGGTGTCCAAGGTGGTTCAAAGAAGATAGTGCTAAAAAAACTCATCGTACCTGAAAACTACTATATACCAATTTCCATTCTAATCTAATGAGCGGTTTGGGAGTTTTAGGTGGTTTTGCAAAAAATTTGTACTATAGCGCCCTCTGGTGTTCAAGATAGGTCAAAAACGATAGCAGCATAACACTCAACAAACATGAAACCCACTGTATACCACTTTTCATTCTAATCGCATAAGCAGTTTGTGAGTTTTAGGCAGTTTTGTAAAAAATTTGTACTACAGCACCCTCTGGTGTTCAAGGTGGATCAAAATTGATATCCCACAAACACGCACCGTACCAAAAAACTTCAATATACAAATTTTCATGCTAATCGGATGAGTAGTTTAGGAGTCTATTGCGGCCTTACAAACATAAGCTCCTTTTTTATTATTTACTGTTTTTTATAGTTCGATTATTATAGTTTTTTGTTGGTTTTAAATATTAAAAAGTATTTAATTCAATAAAATTTATATTTTATTTCTTGATATTTTAATCGTTGCTCGTAAGAAACCCTTCATATCATTGGAAAACCGACAAAAGCGTATTTCCTTTGCAAATCAGTTCGTAAACAAACCATCTGAGTTCTGGAGAAATGTCATGTTTACAGATAAGAGTAAGTTCTGCATTTTCGGAATAAAAGGACGGCAGGATGTGTGGAGAAAGCCAGGTACAGCCCTCAATAAAGAGAACTTGTTACCAACTGTTAAGCATGGTGTATGGCAGCTAGTGGAGTTCGGAGTTCTGTGTTTATTGTATTGATTATGGATAAATTCGGTTAAACATTTGAAAAGAAAACGTAAAACAAAGTGCAGAAAAACTTGGGTTGTCAAGTGAGTTTTACTTCCAAAGCACACGGCTGAAATCGTAAAGCTTTGGTTACTTTACAATGTTCCAAAATAGCTGAAAACACCTTCACAGTCACCAGATCTTAACCCCATCGAGCACCTTTGGGCATTGCTAGAACGGAAAATTCGAAAACGAACTATTACAAGCAAAGAAATGCTAAAAAGGGTAATTACTGAAGAATGGCAAAACATCACCGCTAAAGAAACAGCTAATCTCGTCAACTCAATGCAAAAAGGCATAGAGAAGTCCTTAAACATCGTGGTTATTTAACAAGCTACTGACATGAATACATATTTTCATTTTGTTTTTATTAATTTTCACTTTTATGTATGAACTTGTTTGAGCAGCCTAGACTTTTGACTCTTTAATTTCCTTATTTTGGTTAAATAATGCTTTATAATTTAAGTAACGTTAAAAAACAATAAAAATAATGTATGAATATAAAACCTATTACAATCGAAAAATATTATATAAATTTTTATTTATTTTTTAAGCCTTAATTTTTTTTGACTGTAGGAGCGTAGACTTATCATTCTTAGTGTATGTATACGAGTATTTACATTTATATTTTCTTGAGCTTTACAAGAAATTGTAAATTTGGAAGATTAGTTCCGCCATTATACCCCACAATACCCGTTAAAAAAACGTAAAAAGGGTAATTTTGTCACTCCGGTTGTAACACCCATAAGGAGGCGTAGTAGGTATGGAAAAGTATATATATAGTTTTGATCAGCATCAGCACCCGAGTCGATTTGGCTATGTCCGTCTGTCCGTCATGGATCACGATTACAGCCGTAGTTTTCAAGCTATCATCACGAAATTCGGTATTTAAGCTTTTATCTAAAAAATAAAGGTCAAGTTCGAAAATGAGCCAAATCGGATGAAAACCACGCCTACCTCCATGCAAAGTGACTATCAAAAAGGTAAAATCTCTTAGAATTCCACAAAAATTAATATATGGGCTTGATATATAGGCTCAGTCGAAGATCATTTCTTAATAGTTCATGAATTTATGAGTTCATCTCCCATGGTCAATCAAGTGACTTAATACTATATTGTATAAACCCCGAATGCTAGTTCCTGGTAAATTACCACCTTGAAATACCATCTTAAATACTTTTCATTTGGAGATCTCCTTTGAAACACTTCCATTGGGCTCACTTAAAAATGTCCTATAAACATGTCGCCAATGTTAAAATCCCATAGAATAATAACTTGATAATGTACAAATCAAACCTTCTACGGTGACGAAGCCACTAAGTAGTTAAGATAACAAGACTAATAATTGTGTCGCCAAAGCAATATTCGCTAGCGTCCAGTCGCCAAGTTTTAATTACCTTAAGTTTCATCGCACATTTGTTTCTTAATCGAAACCTTGCTTAAATATTCACTTTGTTTTTCTCACTTTAAATAAATTTTGCAAAAAGAACAAAACAATTTTGGTTTCAAGTTTTATAAAAAATGCGATATGGCTTGGAACGCTGCTGGTGGCTCCGCTGCTAATGTGGCTTCGCTGCTAATGTGGCGTTCAATGACAAAAGATGATTGTTGAGCCAACCAGGTAGACCACAAATATTCAAGAATTAAATTCCAACACTGCATCAAAATGTACATAGTTGATATCATTTGAATGTTCAAGAATGTTCATGTTCCATCGTGTCTTTTGTGGCTATACAACATGATTTGTATGTAACTTGCCGGTTTGATATAAATTTCTGTGTCCACAAGCAATAATCGTTTAAGTCGACTTTGATCGGAACTGAGTTTTTTATGTTTCTATATTCCTTGAGTGTATACAAATATACACACACATGTATGTATAGACAAAAGTGTAAAATATGCAAGAATTGTCCCAAAAGTACTGTATCTGACGTATAGGTTTGAAAGAATGACTGGTAAAAAGTACCAACCTCATAAAGCTTAAGTTTGAAGTTGGACGATGCTTTTATATTTGTTTGGCAGCAATCAATAGTGAACGCTCTCAGTGAATTTGTAAACATGGAAACACTTGGTCATCGTTATGTGATGCAAAGCCTCAATCAAAACCAGGAGCTCAACAGTTTTTGCTATATATCTATACTAGCTTTTCCCGGCGCGCGTTGCTGCACCCTGCAACTATATGGGAACATAATAGGTGTATTCAAAACTTTTCTTAGACTCATAGCTTAACACCACTGTTATTTTCCACTGCCCGTTACAGTTTCCCAGTAGCAGGAGATCACCAAATAGTAACTCCATTTTGAGTTTGTAAGTAAGTATTGCTACTTTTACTTTGAAAGCTATTCGATAATACAAATTTTAACTGTATGGGCGGAGCCACACCCTCTTATATAATGCTCATCCCAGTTTTCTAGTAGATGGACACTACCCTGTTTTAGTACAGTTGCCTACAGTAAGCATACAGACTAAATTACCAATATGTAGCCCAATCGACGAAAACCGTAGGAAATATAGCATTTTTATTGATTTTTGGGCGGTAAAAGGGGTTGTGACAGAAATTTGAGCCATCTCGTACTTGAAAAAAATGTACTGCCAAAATGTCAGCTCTATCGGCTAAGTAATTTTGAAGTTTCCAGCCATCACACAGACAGCGTTTTGCTTTTTGTATATATATTTTGGATAAACGTAATTGGTTATAACCAGGGACCGTAACCGTTAAACCATTTTTCTAAAAAAGTTGAAAGTTTTAGTTATTTTTTGTGTTTTATTATATTGAACAAGAATTAACCAGAATTTTTTAACTTCTATTTTTTCGCACAAAAAGTAACTGTTATTATATGTGGGGTATTTTTTCCCACAAAATATCCCACAAATCGCTATATCTAAGAAACTGCTTATTATAGGGTCATAAAATTTGAAAGATAAAAACATGGCAAGTCTGTCGCATAGCCGGAGATATTTGAGGCGATGAGGGCAAGAGTGGCCTAACCCACAAAAATATGAAAATTAAAATAAATGCAGATCTAGCGTCGCAACTGCTGCTGCTAATCCAAATATTGACATTTTGTTATAATATTCCACTAAAAAGCAAATTTAGAAAAAGCGAATAATATTGTGAATAAACGAAAAAAATAAAAGAAATTCAATTGAAAATCTTAATATGACTCCATTAGATATGTTGGTGGGTTAGCCACTCTTGTTCTCATCGCCTCATTTGTCCATATGAATGATTGACCACGTGCTTGTTTTTTTTTTTTAATACATCGTTAGTTTTGTGCATTGAAGAAAAGATTAAGTTCTAACTGTATCTATAAGAATGAATTGAGGCCATGCTTGTTTTTTTAAGGGAACTCTCAGTAAATCACTAAATTCCATAATGTTAAATCAGCAAGTGCAGCGTTTCTATCCGACTTGTAGATGAAATCATAGAATGTAAAAAAGGGCGTGTCCCGCCCATTTTTTGTCATATGGTAGATATTACATTCTTATTTTCACCAGTCAAATTTCATGACCCTAGCATGAACAGTTTTGTAGATACCGTGATTTGTGGGATATTTTGTGGAATAAAATATCCCACAAAAAATAACTGTTATTTTTTGTGCGAAAAAATAAAAGTTAAAAATTTAACTGGTATTTTTAAACTTTTACTTTTAAAGTCGAAATTTAAAACACAACCCAGGACTAACAAGGGGATGTCGGGGGATCATAATGGTGTCATCCAAAATGTCCTCCGACTGTTCCAACTACTTGTGGTTTTCCCTTAAAAAATGAGACCATAACTGTTGTTTACGGTCCCTGGTTATAACTTTTGATTGGCAAGAGATACTTAGATAAATTTTTCTATTAAATTGATTGTTTAGCTTGTATATTTTTTCAAAATTATAAAAACACAATATTGGAAACAAAAAATTTTGTTCGAAAAATTCTAGGGGTAGGCCTTGTTTTTTTAATCACAAAAATGGTTTTTAATTTTTGCGTAAAATTGAAATAACTTTTGGTTATAAATGTTATAACTTTTAAATAGAGTTAAACATTTTCGAATTTGAATTAAAATTATTTTTACAACAAAAACAAATTTTGAGCCTTTTTGTGAGGAAAACTCCAAAATTTCAGACCTTTTTAGAAAAAAATATTTAAAATATATACATATACTCAACTAACGGTAATTTTGCAATAAGGTTTTCATAGTACTTTGATGAAGCTTTAAGACAAAAAAAATTTAACAAAGTGTATGCAAAAGCAGCGGAGATATTTGACTCGAAAGTCGCAAAATTAAATTTGTGATTGTTTTTTTCGTAATTTTGTTTAACGATGTTGCATTTAATATATCGTTGTAGTAAAATTTTTCATAGTTTTCAAGATATGTTCATGTTTTTGATATAAAAATAACGGAAATTTTTTAATTTTACTAAATTTAAGAAATATTTTATATTTTGTAAATATTTGCACATGTAACCTAAGAAAACAACTAAAAATATGCGATTTTGTAAAAAATTTGTACTACAGCACCATCTGGTGTCCAAGGTGGGTCAAAGAAGATAGTGCTTAAAAACTCATCGTACCTGAAAACTACTATATACCAAGTTTTATTCTAATCGCATGAGCGGTTTGGGAGTTTTAGGTGGTTTTGTAAAAAATTTGTACTATAGCGCCCTCTGGTGTTGAAGATAGGTCAAAAACGATAGCAGCAGAACACTCAACGTACATGAAACCCACTGTATACCACTTTTCATTCTAATCGCATTAGCAGTTTATGAGTTTTAGGCAGTTTTGTAAAAAATTTGTACTACAGCGCCCTCTGGTGTTCAAGGTGGATCAAAATTGATAGCCCACAAACACGCACCGTACCAAAAAACTTCTATATACAAATTTTCATGCTAATCGGATGAGTGGTTTAGACGTCTATTGCGGCCTTACAAACATAAGCTCCTTTTTTATATATATAGATATCTAGGGTATCGAAGCTATTGAATATATCTGAAAACAGTGAATTGAACTTCATACAGAAAAATAAAGATATTGTTTCCTAAATTTTTTATGTTATCTTTATTAGGTCGGGTACTTCTGGGACTATTTTCGTATCCCCTTAGATTATATATTTATCACGATATTTCCTAATAAAATACGAAAAAATTTTTTGCTTGTTTTAGAGAATTGCTTACAAGAAATACTACTTAAGAAATCTATTTATAGTATTTTGTATTTTAATGTATTTTTCTACCGATTAATAGATTTAATTTAAATTTTTCATTTAAAAAATCAGATATTCAATACTAACATCTTGTCAAATACACTATTGATTTAAGAGAATACAGTGGGTCAAAAAGTTTACTTGAACTTTTCAATTCTGGAATTTTAAAGCAGAACCCGAGAACTATGGAACGTTAGGCTACGTGTTGTCTTACATGTGCTGCGCATGTCTATCCTTTGAGAGCCACTACACAAAAATGTGAGCCTATTAAGCCCTCTGCTGACATTGTGTCACAATTACAATAATTAATTTTCAATTATCATGGAAATGCATATATAATGTTAAAATGTGGTCTGCTCTCACTTTTTTTTAAGCAAATATTTTTTTCGGTTCTGAGGAATGGGAACTCTCAAAATGAGACTTGCTTTTAATTGTATCCTACCGCCCAGTGTAGATGTTGTTATACCTTCCACCGTACTACGCATTCCTCTAAGATACGAGGGCCGTTTGATAATTCCTCGAAAAATGAAATAAGGAATGATTTTTGCGGCAAAAAAAGTTTTATTTCTCAATATAGTCTTCTATTAGCTCGAAAAGCTTCGTCCAACGTTCCTCCAATTTTTTTATTCCATCCGAAAAATACGTTTTCGAAAGGTCTTCAAAATAGACCTCTGTTTCGGTGATGAGCTCCTCTCTGGTGGTGAATCTCTTTCCGCCGAGCCATTTCTTCAGGTTTGGAAACAAAAAATAGTCGCTGGAGGCCAAATATGGACAATATGCTGGATGAGGCAGCAATTCGTACTTCAATCATGGAGTTTTGCCATGGGAGCTGGGCATGTGTGAACGCGCGCATTGTCTTGATGGAAGAGCTCTTTTTTCCTCGCCAAATGGACGCGTTTCTCTTTCAAATCGTCGTTGAAACGGTCCAATTCGGCTGCATAGTATTCGCCATTGATCGATCTTTTCGGTGGAAGGTAATCGATGTAGATTAGACCGCGCTTATCCCAAAATACTGTCGCCATAACCTTTCCGGCCGAAAGCACTGTCTTCGCCTTCTTCAGAACACGTTCGGTCGGTGAAGTCCACTGTTTCGACTGTTTCTTTGTCTCTGCTGTGTAGTGATGGATCCATGTTTCGTCCACCGTTACTAATCGACAAAAAAAAATTCTTCATGATATCGTGAATTTTAGTGCACATTTCTGGTGTGGCGACCTCATTTGGGCGTCCAGAACGTTCGGCGTCACTTGCTTGTACGACCACATCGGAAATCAGTAAACCACTTGTGAATCATTCCAATCAATGGTACAGAGTCCCCATAGTATTTATCAAGCCTTTCCTTGGTTTGGTTGATGCGCAAAAAATAATGCTTTACAAAATTCACTTTTTTCCATTTTCGCCAAAATTCACAAGATCGTCTGCTGTCAATAGCTGCCAAACACAAACTAAGCGTCGCAGCAAGCTGAAATTTTGACAGTAGCCTATTTACAGATGATAGAACAGATGGTCAATTTATTCAAAAAACCAATTCTACAGGAAAACAAAGTGGTCATCTTAAGTTTATTTTTCCTTATCTCCCCTACTTCCCCAGATTTTAAATTTGCATTTAAGCACAAGTAGGAATTGCGAAAATTTGAGTTATTCGAAGAGAAATAAACAATAAACAAAAAAACGTAACAAGAAAAAAATTGAGTTCGAAAATATTTCGGCAAGTATTTTAATTGTTATAATAATATTTCAGGAAAAGACATTTTTTTTATTCACACTAAAAAAAATTAAATTTCAATATTCTGCCACACTCCCAACCCACCCCACCTTTTCCCACGATAAAACTTAGTCGCGTGCATTGTAACTAACCTCTTCGTGGAAACTCACCCATCGTTGTACAATTTGTAAACATATTTAATTAAAAAATCAATTTGTAAAATACTAAGTATGTTTGTGTATTTGTTTAAACTTTTCATTTTGTAATAATAATTTACAAAAAAATTTGTTCAATTTATTGATTATTTTAGTTTTGATGAAAGTGGGGGCTGAATGAAAAATAAAATAAGTGTTTTGAAATTTCTTGCTCATATATGTTAACCTCACTGGAAATGAGATTTGTCTCCACCAGTGGGTGTCAATTCTTTTGATGGTTGAAGAGCCTTTAGCTCTTTTTTAATTGTCGGTCGCAATAAAGTTTTTGACAAAATTTATCCCTAGCTTTAATGGGACTATTTTCGCCAAAATATAGAAAACGCTCAAATCCGAAATATAGTCACCCATTTAAAGAAGTCGCAAGTGTTTCCTAAGAAAAAACATGTTAAGAGCATTTTTTTTTCAGGGTTACAACAGTAGCTCAAGTTAAACTCTAGTTTTACGATCTTTCGAAGAATAAACTTTACAATATTGAGTGAAGTTTGGTCTCTGAAACAATATTCAAACAACGTACATTGCATTCGATGATTGAAATTACTCTTGAAATTGAAATGATCTAAGGTTACATATTTAATAACAAATTTATTATTTTAACTCTATAATCTTCAACAACTCGTATCTTTACTTTATGAAGAGATTTTCTTAACACAAGTTTAATTTCGGTTTTTAGTGCTGTCGACATTCAAAACAAACAATACTAATAGCCAATTTTCTCTTTTGGCCAACTCAATTCCAATAAACAAGAATTTCTTTCCTTTCGTTTCTTTCATAAAATGAAATTTTTTTTTTATTTCGCACTTACCCAACAAACCTTAAAACCTTCGTTGAGTCAAAAAGTTTGTTCATAAACGAACTTTGTTTACGATTCCTCAATGAGTTCCTTTGCAATTTTATTCACCTACGTTAGATATTGAATATCCCAACAAACCAAACGAATTTTAAAAATTGTTAGTTTAAATAACAATGAAAAGTGTCTTATAGTTTAAAAAGAGTTGACTGTGTCGTGGACACACCCGTAGGTTTTGACGTAAAGGTGTTTTTTTTATACTCCTATTTCATGTTCAAACTCTTCTCTTAATCCATGACAAAATTCTTGACTTAATCAAATACACCGAATCCCTTTTCCTTTTCCGAAAACCTTTTGTTTGAAAAGGTGTGTTTTAGGTGAGTCTTAATTTTTGTCCTAATCCATATACTAATTCATATCATAGTCCTTTTCCGGTTTCATTGTTTTATTTTGTTGTTTGTGAGCAGTGTTGCTGAGAAAAAACTGTTGAAAGCATAACTAGATTTCTTGTTATTTGTTGTTGTTGGTGTTGGGGTTGTTGTTGGTGTTGGTGTTGGTATTGGTATCGGTATTGGTGTTGGTGTTGATGTTGATGTTGATGTTGATGTTGATGTTGATGTTGATGATGTTGATGTTGATGTTGATGTTGATGTTGATGTTGATGTTGATGTTGATGTTGATATTGATGTTGATGTTGATGTTTATGTTGATGTTGATGTTGATGTTGATGTTAATGTTGATGTTGATGTTGATGTTGATGTTGATGTTGATGTTGATGTTGATGTTGATGTTGATGTTGATGTTGATATTGATGTTGATGTTGATGTTGATGTTGATGTTGATGTTGATGTTGATGTTGATGTTGATGTTGATGTTGATGTTGATGTTGATGTTGATGTTGATGTTGATGTTGATGTTGATGTTGATGTTGATGTTGATGTTGATTTTGATGTTGATGTTGATGTTGTTGTTTTTGTTGTTGTTGTTGTTATTGTTGTTGTTGTTGTTGTTGTTTTTGTTGTTGTTGTTGTTGTTGTTGTTGCTTTTTTTTACTCGCTTCTCCATTGGCTGTGCTTTTCCTTGGTGCATTAACTGCCTAAGCTGCATGCAATTAATCCAGCAAAAGTGATGCATATGCGTCACATTTGGCGGTTCGCTGAGGGGCTTCCTGATGACGTAAATTTTTTTGTTATTTTTGTTATGTGCCTGAAGTCCTCACCATCATTTTCGTTCCTTAAAATTTACCTTCACGCCAGTAGTCGCGGAGTAAAAAATCCATGCAACGTTTTTTCATGGTTGTAGCATTTTTACTGCATTATGTGGTTGCCACTCTGAAACCATGACGATAAGAATTTTTTTTTGTAATTCAGTTGTGAGGCGTAATAACACATCTACACAGAAAAAAAAGAGTAGAACTTTTACCTAAAAATGTAGTCAATTCAGCTAAAGTAATCCGGTGATTTTCAGTCAACGAATTTGATTAGGTGCGCTACCAATTTCTAAATGTTAATTATATGCAATTATATTGGGTAGTTTAACTGCGAGAGTAGCTAAAAAAACCTAAATATTTAGGTGTACCTTCAACCATAAAATAGATAAGACACATAATTTATTAAAAGAATTAGCTAATTTTTTTTAAACTATGACCACTTCAGATTAGGCAAGCCACCTACTAAGTGTAGAAAAATCATCTAATTATTTAGATAGCATTCCCACTTAAGAGTGGGAATTCCCACTCTTAAGTGGGAATGCCGTGCAAAAAATATGCAAAAAATATGTTTTTTGTTTTGCAATTTCTATTTTGAAGTGAAACTTTCCTCCCTCCTCCTTAGGTGACTTTACTTCATTTCGTCACATGATAGAGAAGAAAGATTTGTTTTATAGTAGATAGAATGAGAGAGTTATATACATTGTATAAATGACTGAAAAATTTCTTTGCCACCGCTGAGATTCGAACCTGTGATCTCAAGATTTCAACAACCATCGCCTTATCTATTGAGCTAAATTGCCAATACAGGAATTTACGCTACATACCAATTAATCAAATTGTTGTAGATGCCCATAATTTCAGAGTTGTGGACCTCATATTTTTATATACATTTTGTTCACAAGTTATCAAACAGTGTAACAGCACAGCGGTAAAGCGTTTGACTATAACGCAAGCGGCCAGAGTTCAAATCTCGCGTTAGACTTTACTTTTTGTAAAATTTTCTCACTTTGTTTTTATTTATGTTTTTTATAGGAGAGCGCTGTGCTCCTATAAAATTCAAATACGGGGAAAAAACAAGTTGTAAGGAAAGCATTTGATTTATCCACGTAAATATTTATATAAAAATTATACTGAGGCGTGGATAATGCTAATATGCGTTATTTCCCTAGTGTACGAACAAATTGACAACTTGCATTAGGTAAAATAACTAGAAGAATTAGATGATTAAATAAGAAAAATTTTAGTTGAATTAACTAATTTTAATTAGGTGAATTACCTAATGCATGATTGTTAAATTAACTGTGTAAGTAGAAAAGTTGTTGAAAAGATTAGGTGAAATAGAAACTTTCACATTAGCTAAACTAGTTTAGGTAATAAATCAATTCTTTTATTTTCTGTGTATGCTGTCGTAAAACAAAATTTACCGTATCATGCCACCTGAGCGAGTAATAATTCCATGCAACGATATTATATTTCTGTTACATGAGCTGCTATCTTAACGACCTGGTGACGTCAGAATTTTTTTTTATTTTTATCGTAAGGCCAAGTATAAATCCTTCATTTTCGTTTTCAAACATTTATCGTAGCTTATATACTCATCGAGTAAAAATTCAATGCAACGCCATTGCATGAATGTCGATTTTTGAGAGGTTCTCTCTGTGTCCCCATGACGTCAGAAATTTTTTGTGTAATTTTGTTGTGAGGTCTTAGAACAGGCCTTTATTGGTGTGTCATATTTTTTATCTAAGCACTAATACTCAGCGAATAATAATTCCATATAACAAATTTTTTAGTTGCGTTGCTTAAGCAGCTCCCATCGCGTCCCGATGACATTTTGAATTTTTTTTTTTTTATTATTTTTTTTTAATAAAGTCAAAGAATTAACCGTATAATTCGTATAATTTTTTTAATCATAGCTCTTATACTCAGCGAGTAACAATTCAATGCAACGCCGATGAATTTTGAAAAAAGGCCTTTTTCAACTTTTTTGGAAATCTGCGCGATAAACGTAACTTCGCCACGTCAAAAAAAAAAAAAAAAACGAAAATATGTTTTTGTTCAAAAAATGTTAATAAAGAAAGGATCTTTTTTTAAATTTATTTCTTTGTTTTCTTAAGACGATTCTCTCAAAATATATTACTAAAAAAAAGGTAGTGTCTTATGATTATGAAATGCATCTTAAAATGAGGCATTGGTGTCTTCATGGTTATAAAGTTTATCAGCTTTATATTTATCGAATGCTTTAATAAAGTTATTCATTTCGCTTGTTTGTTGGGTCATTATCAGCAGATGCAAAAAGTGAAGCATTCCACGAAAAACTCATTTTGAACACATTCCACAAAAATTTAATGGCGTCGCATTCTCTGTTTTATTTTTATTTATTTTTATTGTTTTTTTTTTTTGTTCGTCTTACCATCGTGTTTTGAAATGATCTCTTGATGAGATCAAGCTTTCATACAAAGTCATAAATCCAATGTCGCAGTTCATTTCTGCTACTAGTTTTCTCAGTCCCAGTCAAAAACCTGTCTGACCTGCGCTTAAGACCCAACAGCTGTGAAATGCATTCAGTAGTTGCCATATCTTGGTAGTTTTTTTAAAACGTCATTTATTTAGTTTATTTTTCAGTTTAGTTTATTTAAAAAAATTTTGCACACATAAGTACAAATCTTTTGCATGCCGCTTTGACAAAGGAAATAACAACATCACGATACATATGTATGTATGTTCTTATGTTTTTAATATCGCTTAGATTTATGTCTCACTCTGCCGCCATATTGCGCTGCACACATGTTGTTGTGCCTTACTTTTGCGGGAATTTCCGTTGCTATTTTTGAGTGAACTTTGTATAAATCTAGGGCTACGCAGTTGGGGGTCGCACTCACATGCCAAGCAATCTTTTGCATACACAGATACACTGTATCTACAACGTGTGTTGGCCACATTGAGTTTGAGCCAAATACTCAATTTGTTGACTCTTCTCTCAATTCATTTGAGTTCGTTTTAATGTTCAAACGAATCGCTCGCTGCTACTGTGACAAGTGGATACACGACAAGTTGGCGGCTCCAACAAAGTGGGTGGACTTAACTTGCTCGCACACTTGAGATCTGCACAGGTAACACAAGCTTTGCATTGCTGGATTTTTTTATTTACCTTTGTGTTTGTGTGTTGTTGTGGCTTTTGTTTTGTGTGAATGTGAATTCTTGGTAATACGTATGAGTCATCATTTAGCAATTTGATAGTAAGACGACGACGGGTCGGAGCAGCAACTAGTTTCATTCACTAAAAATGCTTCATGTTTAAACGTGTTAACTGTTGTTTCGGTTGTTTTTGTTGTTGTTGTTTATTATTATCTTGTTGATATGCGCTTTGAGCCAATATCGGAACCTACTGCGTAAATATTTCTTTAGGGCTGCCTTGAATAGCCGCTGTCAAGTGTTTCAATGTTGTTGAAAGGAGTTTTCTCGGAAATATGGTAGCGTTTGTTGTGGTTGCTCTGTTTTGTGTTGTGGAATTTTTGCGGTTAAGTTTTATTTTTAATTTTTTGGAATTGTATAAGAGTTAAATCGGTTTTTTGTACTCTGGGCACGCGTTTGAGTTTTAATTTTGTAAATTATTCGATTTCGAAATACATATTTTTTTTATTTAGTGGCAACATGGCAATGACTTGAGTGCCTTTGAACGGACCTGGTGCTCTTAATTGGCTGAAAATATATTTCGTAACATCCATGGTAGAATAAAGAAGGTAGTCTTGCGGCTTAAAATCATCTCTTGCTCTGAATCAAAACTGTCAATATCAATACAAATAATTTTCCTCTTCTTTTTGTTATTCTTCGTTGTTCAGTGTTTTTTGACAATTCTGACTCTTGGCTCTCAGCCGCGAGTCGATCTTATTTGTTCTACTATGAGCTCTCGCTTGCGAGCCTCAGTCATTTATTTTAACCCTTCGTTACATGATTTTTTCTCCCTGTGTATAAAAATATTTTATGACTTTATTTGTGATTGGAGAGATTAAGAGAATGTATAAACGAAATTTGGATGCTCTGCAATGAATAGGAGCGAAGTTACGCAACATTGCATATGTGCAATTTCATGCAGGCAAGCAATAAAAATTAGTATATGATGGGTTATATCTTAATTTTTAGGAATTTGTATTTTACATTTTTGAAATGTAATTATATGCTTTTAATAACTAAAACTAAGATATATTTCCCAGTTTTTTATATAGTCAATTTAAATTGACAATTTTAAACAAAGGAAAATAAAACACTGATTTGCAAGGTCACAAGGATTTTGTTTCTTAATTTGAAGCTCATTGTAAATAAGAATTCATTATTATTCATTACGAAATTGTTTAAAAAAATTTCTATTTTGATTCTATTTTGATATATTATTAAAACATACTCTTGTCTAAACTATTGAGCAGCTAACATGAGTGTATCCATTGCACCCTGGTAATTTACATGGTAAACGCTTGTCGTCCCATTGTGGCCAGAGATCAAAATAGTCCAACCGCTTTATTGCTACACACGCTTATACAATAGCAATGCATTTACTAAGATTATCGTATAGCGTATTTTTATCTTACAGCTTCCAATAAATGAGTGGAACAAGTTGACTTCCCCCATAAATGTATTGTATTGTGAAACAATATTCGGACACTCAATGGATATTTTTTTACACAACTTCTTATCAAATCGTTCAGGCATGGTCTCAAGACTTTTACCACAATAGTTTGACATCAAATTAACAACTTTATTATCTCTCCATGAAATCAAATGTACGTTAACATCATCATGGTAAGCTACATATTCCACAGACTCTCCTCGAGATGTCTTCATTGATATGGGAACACTCGGTAGTTTTGAGTTCTGTTCCGACGGATTGTACCCAATAAATACCCCTTTTGGCTAGTTCAATTATTAGTGGTAGTGTTCATATAATGATTATCATAAAAAAACTTTGTAATTCATATGAGAAGTACTTCCCGTAAAACTCTTTTATAACAATATTTACACAAGCCGAAGATCATTTTCTTCGTGGTGACGAAGATAGGGGCTGTTTTTTTGACCCAAGTTATTTATTTCTAAAATAATTTTATTTTTAATTTTAGCTTTAAATATAGTTAAGCGCATAGAATTGCACATCTGCAATATAACCTCATATCTGCAATCTAACTTCAAAATGTCTCCAATGCATGATATTGCATATTTGCAATTAAGCCATTTATTTTATTAAATTAAAGTTATAATGCACAAAAAAATTCGTAAGCTTAAAGACAATTAACTTATATTTTGGAACATAACTTACATTTGAACGTTTTTTTGATATTTCTTGTATAATTATTAAAAATATTCGCTTATTTTTTCTACGTATAAGACAGACCTTGTTCAAATCAATATTTTGGGCAAAAGAAATCCCCAATTTGACAAAAGAAGACAACAACTAATAAAAAAATGTCTAAATTTATTTTTAAATAAAATTCCGTTAGGTATATTCATAGGGTGTGTATGATATGTCTCTTAGAAGTCAACATTGCATATGTGCAATCCCATGCAACGAAGGGTTAATATCTGTTGCTCCCGCTCGCAAGCAAGAAGCGCACAATATTTTTAAAATTCTCCCGCACGCAAGATAGAGCCAATAAAAAGTGATCGACCGCTCGCACTCGCGAGACTGAACTCTTTATGGCAGTGTGGCCCAAGAAATTTTAAGCGCGTGCCAATTCATAACAAAAACTCAAAAACAAACACAAAATGTTGCTCATCGTTGCGTTTGGCAAAAAATCAAAAAAAAAAAAAAAAAACAATTACAATGCAATAAAATCACATGTCATGAAAAATATCAAAACAATCAGCTTCAGCATCGACATCATCGAGTGTGTTGGCTTTGCATACATTTGTTTTTGTAAAGTTCGCTGGAAAATGTGCTGAACACTGAACGAGTGCGGTTTGTGTTGTTGTTTTTTGTAGGCGTTCTTTGATTTTGGCTCATCGCAAAGACACAATTAAAATAGAAAAAAATTTTTATGAAGTGCCATACGGGCCACTACGTGGGGATGATTGCTTTATGGCTTTTAAATTAAAACATTTGAAACTACAAAGCAAATTAAAAACAAATACAAGTTAATATTTACAACAGTAAATTTTATTACATTTCCGTAATATTTTTTTTTTTTTTTGAGCGAACGAAAATCTCTTTTGAAAATCAATGTGGCATTTATTAATGTATATTTCAAGAACATTATACACTTTTTTTCTATGATAAATAATTCAAAATGGCAGCTGATGAAAGGTCGCGCTGATCAAAGCCGTGCGCGGCGATAGCCGATGTGCGCTGTACACTCTACAGCCCTGCCAAATGATCTGAAACGAAAAAAACCAAAAAAATTGTTAATCTAGAAGAAATTTTGGGGGGCCATGTAGACTTCGGATTGTAATAAAACCCTTTAAAAAAAAATGGCCGCCCTTTGACAAAAAAACCCTGTTTTTCCTTCTTTTTCTTTTGCTTTTACGTTAAAAAATAATGATTATAAATGTTTTTGGAAAAAAACGCTTCTTGAAGGCGACCTAAATTGAATAAGCTTTAGTTTGAGCCGTCAAACATCGAAATCGGTCAAGTCGTTGAAACGACCTGTTTTTCGGCCGACGCACTCTCTCGTCTAATACGCTATGACTCGTAAAATAAATTAGATAAGGAAATATCCTTTTGACTACATATTTTCAAGATCCTAAGGATGAATATAAAGCAAAAAAAAATCCTCAAATTTGTATATTTATAGGCAGGGAAGTACACTTTATGCAAAAAACGATCCGTAAAAACGTAAAATTTCACCTATTTCAATTTATATGGTTAAATAAAGTGTGTTTTTTTAAGAGCTTGGTTTTAGAAAATTATGGAAAACCCAGAAAATTTGCAAAAGTGAATGAAATATTTATTTGGATGGTTAAATCAATGCCTGTCATTTTCTTTTTAAAGATTATTTCATGGAAATGTTGACCCCGGCTATGATTTATATGGTCCATTTTGAAAGTCCAAATTTGGCGCGCTTTTTCCAACATTTCGGTCGGTATCACTAATGACACGTTTTATGTTGTCTTCTATGTAGGCAGCAATCGTAGTTGACTTGTCCTTGTACATTAAGAGAAAAAAATGTAAATTTATCCAAAAACTTTTTTATCCAACAAAAGCGAGTCAATTTTGTACCAATAACGCATTTACATAAATCGACTACGTAAATTTTTAAAATTTATTTTAATACTTTTTAATTAAGTAAAATATTTTAAACAGAATTAATAAAATTTTTTAAAATTTATTAAATAAAACGAATTTTTTTAAAATATCTTTCGCATTTAAAGAAAATTTATATAAAAATATTGAATTTAAAAAACAACATATTTAAATTCAATAAGAATTAGAATTTATAATAAGCAAAATATGCAGGTAAATGACAACCGGTTCAAGACATCCGTCAGAAAATATCGAGGTGTCACTCCACCGTACATCATTTTATCAAACAACCACCCACCGCACTCACAAATCATCTTTGCCAAACATCCAGGCTATATTACCCTTGCAACAAAAACTAAGCGAGAACTATAAGAAACCTGTAACTGCAAAAAATAAACTACAGGAACAGAGTGCGATGCTTGTCGCTGCTTGTCGGCTATTTCAGCTGTATGGAATATGATGTGTAGGTGTGTGATATAAATAATATTTAAATACGAAAAAAAACGAGTTGTAAAGAAAATATTTGATTTATCCGTTAATATTTAAATAAAATGTATACTCAGGCATGGATAATGTTAATATGCGTTATTTCCCTTAGTGTAGACGAGAGACTTGACGTAGTCCCATAGAAAATAGTCTAATGGGATCAAATCGCACGATCTTGGTGGCCAATGCACTGCGCCAAAACGAGAGATTAATTGCTCTCTAAACTCACCTCTTGATTGGTTCATGGTATCGCGTGTGGGCCGTACTGTTAAAACCACATGTCAACCAAGTTCAATTCTTGCATTTTCTTCAAAAAAAAGCTTTTATAATCGAACGATACCTTGCTGTATTGACCTTAACGTTGCGGCCATCATCACCTCTGAAGAATTACGGTCCAATGACTCCGCCCACCCATAAACAGCTGTTCTTCGGATGGCTGTTCTTCAGATGAAATTCGGCAATTCTGCTTATTCACGGACAATTTCACAAAGACAATTTTTCGATAATTTCACATTTTTAACACAAAACGAATTTTTATAATAAATTTCAATAATTTGCAAACATTTTTAGGCGTAAATGAGCATTTCTGACTTTGACACATATCATAAATCAGGCGTGAACTGTCAAAAACAATAACTTCAAAAACCAAAAGGCTAAATAATCACCCTTTAAGTACCCAAGTGTTAATGTAAGGTCAACACCCTCTATTCTACCTGAGGGAATATCGACCGTTTTCATCATGATGGTAATGTTTGGTTTGACCTTAAGTTGGAATTCTTTTCAGAAACAGAGCAAAGTTCTTAAGAATATTAATTCCAGCATTAAACTGACATCCCTTCATGAGACAGGAAAAAAGGAGAGAAAGCAACTAATTTCCTTGTTTTTTTTTAATTTATTTTTTTTTTGCCAGTTCGCCATAAAAGTTCATATTTCATACGCCAACGCGAACGTGTCGCATGTCATATTGGCAAGAATACAACGACAGAACCCACACCAATTCGCAATTGGTTGTATTTAATCCCCACAAAACCAACAACAATAATAACCACAATGTACTTAAGTCATGCTGAACTTTCGAAGTTTCTAAAAATATGAAAAAAAAATATATAAACAAAAAACATTTAAGCACGAACCACAAGCTCACCAAACCAACTATAAAACGCATGGCCAATTACCCACGAGCCACAACAAAATAAAAAAAAAAAATTAAAACGATAATTTTGGCAACAACACGCAGCAATGCAAAGTGCACAATACAGACAAAAAAGCAAGACATTTAGAGCAGAGGTGCGAGTATTACGCTCAAAAATGCATTCAAATTTAATTACAAGCTTACTTAAAATGACTTCTGCTTAAAAACAATTTCCTAAAAAATCACCTAAATTGTCTGAATCGACAAAATATTAATTCAAGGCTTAACATTCAAAGCCTCTTATAAAATGGCGGAAGTAGTTTTTGCGTCTTTTTGGCTTGCTCCGGAAATACTTAAGGTATGAAGTATTGCTCACTCAAACCACATTTGTTTGCTTTATGGTCGTCCTGTTGTCTCGCTGAATACTACTGTTATTTATATAGATTGCATCAAAAAGTGTTACACATTTCTCGACAATTATTCTTATCAGTAAACAATGAAAAAAAAAAAGCAAAACACAGAAGTTGTCTATATTTTCATTGTTTGAACAAAGATTTATTCTGCGTTACTCATTTAAATGTTCTTAGAAATGAGTTAAAAAAGTGCGTTTTTTTTATGTACTTAATTCTATTGCTGAGAAATTTTTCCAAAGTTTAAGGCAGTTATAAAAATTAGTAACGAGTTTTCCGTATAAAAAACGTTATCAGTTGTATCACTATAAAAAAGTCTAATCAGATGGTTTGGCAAGTCGTGCGTCTATCAATAAGATCACCTAAGGTGATGTAAGCAGTCACATAAGAAATTCTCAAAAAAATCTCTTTTGCCTAAATAACTCAATTTATAATGGAAGTAGGTTTTATTAATAATGAAAGTTGAAATAAATGAAAATATGTGTTAACCATCCAAACTCAAAAATACCCACATATTAAGCTATCTCAAAGCAAATGCAACCCTTCCATTGCAAGTAATGTCAAACGCACGACCGAGTAGAAATTTTCTCTACTCATCCCGTTAGATCAGTGGGGCTCAAGAAATTTTAAGCGTGGGCCAATGCTTAAAAAAACATAAAAAAAAACACAAAATGTTGCTCATCGTTGCGTTTGGCAAAAAATCAAAAAAAAAAACAATTACAATGCAATTAAATCACAAGTCATGAAAAATTACTCGACATACAAGTAACGGGACAATCAACTTCAGCATCGACATCATCGAGTGTGCGTTTTTTATTTTGGCTTTGTATGCATTTGTTTTTGTAAAGTTCGCTGGTAAATGTGCTGAAAACTAAACGAGTGCGGTTTGTGATGTTATTTTTTGCAGGCGTTCTTTGATTTTGGCTCATCGCAAAGACAAAACTAAGATAGAAAAAAATTTGTATGAAGGGCCCCGCGGGCTATACGGGCCGCTACGTGAGCATGTTTGCGTTAGATCGTACTTTGCTTGTACTTTACCCCTTCGTATGATATTTACGATCAAAGTACGACCAAATTTTGAGATCGATTTGCGAATTATTTCATAAGAACATTGTGAATCGAATTATTGTGATTTAGGTATAATTCTTGCACTTATTGTTGTCTCTTTGTTTCCAAACGTGTCCTCTTTCTTATACCTATTCTTATATTTGTCCCAATAATTATCCTACTTCTTGTGCAAACTCTTTATTAAATCCATGCCCAAACAGCTGACCTTATACTTATTCGAATCTGTTTCCTAGGCCTTGTCTTACTTATTTCCCCAAATCTTTGTCCTAAATCTTTTCCTTAGACTGTTCAAATCCTTGTTCTGTTCCTTATCACATTTTTTGTTCTTATTCTTTTCCAAATCTTGTGATAAATATTGTTTTAGATGGATATAAATTTTGTCCTAATCCTTGACCCAATCCTTTCAAAATCATTGTCTGAATTCTTGTTCTAATTCTTGTCCAATTCCATGCTCTAACCTCTGTCCTACTAAATTTTTGTCCTTCTCCTTATCTTATTTCTGGTACTTATCTTTTGTTCAAATTCTTACCCTCATCCATTTCTAATCCTTGTGCTAATCCTTATTTAATCCTTAAGACAAGTATTTGGTCCTTATTTTAATTTAATTTTTTTTTAATAATGTTATTGTTTTTTTTTTTTGCTTGTGCATTGCGTTTCATGCATTTAGGCTACTTCAGTGCAATGGTTCCTGGAGAGGCCTTTTGACTTCATTCATTTTTTTTTTAACTTTATTATATGACCGAAAAACTCAGTCGCTCCATAAAATTTACCATAGAACTAATAGTTCCGGTTGCATATTCCATGCAACATTTTCTCATTGTTGTTGCAAAGTCAAAGAATCATTATACAACATTTACCGTGCCAAATGCTCATATACTCACGGGGAAATAATTTCATGCAACGCCGTTGTGTGATTGATGCCTTTTTTGTCTTCTAACCTTGTAGACTTTCTCCGCTTCCTCATAACATCATGAATATTCTTTGTCGTTTTTTGTCATGAGGGTTAAGAATTGCAAGTTGCACATTACATTATTTTTTTATTATTTTTTTTTTCAACATTATTTTTATTGTATATTATTTTTTTTTATTTTTACTATAAAGTCAAAAAATTACCCTTTACTGTCGTGTCATAACTTTTATTGAGTTCATTGAACTTTTATTGAGTTCATTGGAAGAAAGCTTTTTCAACTTTTTTGGAGACCTGCACGGTAAGGCGTAAAGTTTTAATGTCAAGATTTAAATAACAGAATCCATTGTTCCCTTGCATACTGCCGCTTAACTTCTTAAAGCAGTTTTTTTTGTGGAGTAATCCCTAATTTTTAATAAACAAATAAATATCTCATGGCTGCAACGATACATTTATCTATTTAATAAATATTTTCAGCGATTCATAGAGTAACTATATCAATTTTCCAAACCAATTGAGCTGAGATCAAATTCAACTAAATTAAATCATTATCGCTCATTTTCTTGTCATCGTCTGTCTCATCATCGTCATTAGCAATAAACTGCTTCAACTGTTTATAACTCGACAATCATTTTCTGTGAATACAATCTGCCATATTTCCGAATAGACAACTCAAGGTCATTGAAAAGGGCCAGAGCTTTTTTAATAGATAAGCATTCAGCTTTATCATGCTCATGCCTCTCGATTAATATTACAGCACGTTTTATTTATTAGCGCGATCTGGAAGCGACTTGATTTTGGACTTTTTTTATATCTTTGCACTTTCAGTTGTTTTTTTCGCTATGGTTATCTGTATTGTACATATTTGCATACATTAATATTTTGCCAATCTTCATTTCTGCCGTGAATTAAATCACATTGTATGTCAACCACAAGCTTCGAAAATGAACTTCCAGAAATAATTACCACCCTCTTATTTTTTAAAGCGTCAAGGAAAGACCTATGAGAACACTCAACGGGTTTTAAAAATAGGGAACTTGTTGGCCATACGACGAGCCATTCCATTTATTAGCTAAAATTCCAACCTCTGACGACATAATTAACGGATCGCTAGTTTATTGAGGAGTGTCTTTGTTCAAAATTATCTTTTTATATGGATTGATAAATTTTTCCAATGATCCAGAATATCGTTAAATGAAACAGAATATTGGGCTGAATAGTAACTCATCAAACTTAGCAATGCCATAACTATTTTTGCTGTAACTGTCCCTTCCAATTTCAATTCTCAAAAATATTGTTCTATGTTGTCAATATAAAATAAATAAAAAAATAAATAACTGGCCATTTCAGCCCTTGAAAGGACTTTGACCTACACACTGCTCCTGAAGCAACTTCAAGTTGACCTAAAATGGCAACGTAAACTGAATGTCTCCAAGTGTTTGTAATGTTTTTCTGATGAAATATCACTTTGAATTAAAATCCTAGCTGATTTCGTTTTAAAAATATCTCAATTTTTGCATTTTCACGTGATTGAACCACCTTGTACATTAGACCGCGCAATATATTCAAGTATAAAAGTCTTTATATATGTATGGATGTATGTTTGTATATATTTATATATATATATTATACCGACGTGTGTGTTTGTGTGTGTGTGTGTGTGTGTGCGTGTAAAATATTGAGAATTGGGATATTGTTTCCACACCATCTACGGAGATAAATATCGCGGCGCGTTTTTTTTTTTAAAGTGGTATCCCCTGAGGGCCTATTCCACTATCCCGTCCCCGTCCATAAATTACGTAATCACTTTTATACTTAAATTGGGTCGAATTGGACAGTCTCTAAGAAATTCAGCCATAGTCAAAACTATTTACACATCGCTAATATTTTTAAATGCTTTAAAGAAAGAGCTCACTTTATTTGTTGTTGGAAAAATTTTCCAAAGATATTTTTTTGTTGTTGCATTCTATGCAGTATGTTAAATTAAAACAAAAGTTTTAGCAAACCCAACGATATATATCACAAAATAAACTAATAATTGATAACTACTCTCTGGCGTCATAAGTATTTACACAGCCTTTCTTGGAGTCAATAAACACAATTATTTACAAACATAAGTTCTGCACGACCTTACTTTTTAGGATTTAAGGAAGATACATGAATGTTTTTCCAAAAGACTCCTCGAATTTACAGGAAGACTCATCAGTCCACAAAACATTGTGCGAAAACTGTATAGGCCAGAGAATAGTTATATTTTGCTAATTTTTTTTAATGATATTTTTCGTTAGGTTTTTTAAAACATGTTTTCTTTACTTTGCATACTACAAAGAATACAACAACCAAAAATTTCTTTGCGAACTATGCAAACAACAAAAAAGGCGAGCGCTTTCTTTAATCTATTTCTTCTGAAAGTGTAAATAATTTTGACTAGGGCTATATACATCTATCTGCAGCATTTTTTAAGCGACTTGAGTATGAAGAATCTTCGATAAGATTAATTTTAAATCTCTCCCAAAACTTGTTAAATTCCCTGTGAATCGACTCTCCAGCCTGCTCCGACCACAAATTTGTGGCCCTGATTTGGGCCACAAAGTTAAAATTAATGGCTAAAAATTACAACTTTTAAAGGAATCTGCAAAACTTAATGACCCCGATATTTATGAAACGGTTGGACCTTATGCCTTGAAGCTTTTGAGTGTGCTTTTCAGACAATGAATAAAATTGAAGATTCTTGTTTTATAACCAAAAAAACCGATTTAACCGATTTAGATAAAAATTTGATAACTTTTCGCAAAGCCATTGGGAGTACTGGTGTCTCGCAGACGATAAAAATACATGTTATATTAGATCATTTGAAGGATGCTATTATAAAACTAGACTGAGATGGTTTGGGATTGTAGTCGGAGCAGGCTGGAGAGTCGATTCACAGGGAATTTAACAAGTTTTGGGAGAGATTTAAAATTAATCTTATCGAAGATTCATCATACTCAAGTCGCTTAAAAAATACTGCAGTGACATTTACTTCGTAACATTTGTAATAAATGATAGATGTATATTTCTTAGAGGCTGTCCAATTTGACCCAATTTAAGTATAAAAGTGATTACGTAATTTATGGACGGGACGGGATAGTGGAATAGGCCCTCAGGGGATACCACTTTAAAAAAAAAACGCGCCGCGATATCTATCTCCGTAGATGGTAACAATATCCCAATTCTCAATATTTTACACACACACACACATACACGTAGGTATATTATATACATATATACATACATACATACATATGTAAACAGTTTTATACTTGAATATATTGCGCTGTCTAATGTACAAGGTGGTTCAATCACGTTAAAATGCAAAAATTGAGATATTTTCAAAACGAAATCAGCTGGGATTTTAATTCAAAGTGATATTTCATCAGAAAAACATTACAAACACTTGAAGACATTCAGTTTACGTTGCCATTTTAGGTCAACTTGAAGTTGCTTCAGGAGCAGTGTGCCTAGCTTCTTATGATCAATTGTGTTGTGCGTGTTATTAAGTTTGTACACAACTGACCGAGAACCGGACCTACATGCTTAACGCCGACTCCGAACGGCGATGAACAGAATGTTCTCGTTCTCAAGAAGTTTTACATGGCATTTTGATTACTCTCTGAGGTTTGCCATTGTCTGCAGAGAAGTGGCGGCCGTACAGAAAAATTATTTTAATTCAAATAATTTTCTGTCGCTGCTGGGGTTCGAACCTGGGTCTCCAAAGTTCTTTGACATAGCGGCCACGCACTTTAACCAACTACGCCACGGACGCCACATCTTGTCAATATATCTATTAAAAAAACAAAAAAAAAATAAATAAATATTATGTAGTGTGTAGCAAATTTTGTCTGAATCCAATACAATATATCCCTTTGAATTTTGAAGGTATTTTGACTCTAGAACAATGGGGCGTAGTATCTCCAATACATATCATTTCACATACATTTTAGGCCTTAGTTTTATAATTGTAAATATGAATAAATGTTAAAAGACCTATTCACGGAAAAAAATTACTAAGATTTCGAATCCTTGGGGCCTTCCACGATATTTAAAATTCAAGATTTTTCACTTACAACGCAAAGTTTTTAAAACTATGGATAGGAGTGACTATTCACCTTAGTTAAAATTACAAAAATAAGTAAATTTTGTGATTTTCAAGAAGCTTTTAACTAAAGTTTTTTTAAAGCATGCTCAGAAAATACCAAGGACTCTGTACCGAGTTCGTATTACAACATATTTTAAACTATTAACTTTTTTTCACCATAAAACTCATATCAAATAATGTTTTTTTGGGTCCATCATATTCTATAAAAAGCATACCATACCATATCCATTATAGGAACCCTGCTAATACTATTTCCATTCTATTATATTATTCATACCACACCTAACCATACAATTATCGAGCTTACCATAACCATCTCAACCAACGTATCCTACCCATGATACCTCACTCATATTACCATACCCATCATACCGAACTGGGTATGGGTTACTATACCAGTCAATGGCGGATTCGACAGAGGGGGGAGGGGAGAAGGGAGGGGCTGAAACGTTCTTTTACTTTTTCATTTTTTTCCCATACAAAAAATTATCCAAGGGGGAGGGGCTAAAGCCCTTTCAGCCCGTATGTAGATCCGCCACTGATACAAGTTAAAGTAACCCATCATAGCATCATACAATAAGCATCACACCACAAGCATCATACTTATAGGATCTTAGCATACTCACATCTAACTTAATTTCTGGTAAATTCTCTAACCAAACTGTTCCTTTCCAAAACAATTTCCTTTTAAATAGATCGTTTTAGTCTAAAATCACGAAGTTAGTCCCAGAAGTACCCGACCTAACAAAGAAAACACGAAAATTTTGAAAAAAAATATCTTTGTTTCTCTACATAGTCTCCTTTTAGATCGATACACTTTTTCCAGCGATATTCAATAGCTTTGATACCCTGTTTATAGTGAGAACCGTTAAGCACCTCAAAATACTCCTATTTCGACTAGGATTAGGATGAGGATTAGAAAAACGATGAGGACAAAGGTTTGGACAGAGATTAGAACCGTTAATAAGATAAGGAGTAGGACAGAGATTGAAGCACGGAATTGGACAGGGATAAGGAGAAAACTTCAGTCAAGGATTGGGTTAAGGGCAAGTACAAAGATTAAGACACACCAAACACAATATTTAGCACAAGATTAGGAAAAGAACTAGGACAAGAAATTTAATAGAACAGTGATTTGTCACACCAAGAACAAAATAACAAAATTTAAGACAAAGATTGGGAAAAGAAGTGGGCCTAAAATCAGGAAAGTTATTCGAACAAGAAAAAGTTCAGGAATTTGGACATTGTCCAAATCAAGAGTTTGGACAAGAATTAGTTACAGTTATTAGGACAAATATTAGGATGAGAATAAGGATGAGAACAAGTTTGGGAACAAAAAAAAAGTAGAGGGGCAAGAATAATAACCAGGAAAAAGATACGCTGTCATGTCAAAACCTGCGGGTGTGCTCACAATAATGCAAGAATTCTTTTTTACAATAGGGGTATTCACGGGTTGATGCTAAACGCAGTTGCGACAATGCGAAAATGCAAGATTGCGGATTTTCGCAGCATTCCAACAACAAACACATTTGAAGCAATTTTGCAACTATTTTTGAATTACGCTCTGCTCAAAATTATTGCAAAAACGCACAAGCAGTGTACTAAACAGCTGATTCATGTTTTGGTTGTTTGGCAGGCATAGTTGCCATCTGGGTAAAACTTAAAAAGGTTAAGTTTGAACGTTGATTTTAATAAATTCTTGGGATTTCGAAATAAGATGGCAATATATTTCTTTCAGTTGTCGTATTAACAGAGTTGCAATATTGATGTTCACAAGTTAGTGCGAAAAATATCTTGGATTTTCACATTCTTGCAATTCGCATCAACCCGTGAATACCCCTAATGATTTTTAACATAGATTACTAAAAAACCCGATAACTGTTTCTTATCACTGGCGACATAGTTTGCAACTAATGAATAATACGGTAAAAAAAAAAATTAATTTATAGGAAATGCAAAATAAAATGTAATCAATCGTTTTTCAATGTTTGACGTCATAACTTTCAAGAGCTCTAAAGGACCAAGTCACAAAATTTCTGTGAAATTTTTGTTTTTTTTTATATATTTGTTATCGAATAATTACAATTTGTGTTTTATGGGTTATTTTGTTTTTATTTTTGGTGTATACTGATAAAAGTATTTACGCAAGAAGGCTTTATCATTGTAAAGGAACTAATTCTTTTATCGTTGAAACTTAATTCTTCATTAAGAAGCAACGTCATTGTTTTATTTTTATAAATTTCGTCAAGTAAAGTCATTAACCGGAACTGTTCAAGTAAATAATTAATCGCTTAAAATTACTATTTCATAAATTTTCTTCTAAAAAATCAACAATTGAATTTATTTTTATTAGACAAAGCATTTCTGAGAAAATTTATCAATTGTTTATGTGGCTCCTTGTCAATTCAAGTCATAAATCCGAAAGTTTACTGAAAGGGTGTATCACCTGTTATATTCAAATTTTGAATATCTAATATTTAAATTAGTTTATTCTTAATATAACTATTTATTGTCAAATTATGTTAATATTTCTATTAAATATGTTTTTTTTTTTCTATTTTCAGGTAAGTTTTCAACAGTTGTTTTTGTGAATTACCAAATTAGGCCATTTATCGTAAGTAGAAAAGACACTGTCTGGCTGCCCATCAACGATTTTCTGTTAATGAGTACATATTTCAATCAATTTATCAATAATTCTCATTCTCATTAAGTCTTTTCCAAAGCAATTTACTACGTTTTGGGTCATCAATAAATACACCAATTTTTCCGTTCTTGAAGTTTTCTTCGTAGTACATGAGAAATTCTAAAGTGCTTAAAAACTAAAGTATCTAATTATAAAGTAATTCAGTACAAAATTAAAACATACACACGCAACTACAACAACAAAATATCATAGATACAAATTTATGTTCGAGCCGGCGACAGACAATATCGTTGCAACCTTGACAAATTGGGCTCCCGCATGACTAAAAAAAAACAAAAAACGCTTAGCGCTTAACTTGAAATCGTAGATAAGTTCACTAAGAAAAAAAATTAAGCATTTAATTTTGGTTGAGTTCACTTCAGATAAGATATAAAAACAAATATTGAAAGTAACAAAATCTATTCGCTTGCGAAATAAAATAACAATAATGAATTCTTTTATCACACATAGACTACATGCGAATAGTAGCTGGTGTTGAGAACGGGGTCTACACTCGGGATTGCCACTCTTCCACATGTGGTTATTGCGACGACTCGATACTGGTTCTGTCTTTCATTGGGCTTTGTTTGCTCAGTGATAAAAGCGATAAAGATAAAATGTTCAGATAGACCGACAGACATTTAAAATAACAACGCATATTTCTACATACATATTCGTACATAAATATCTTGACATATGATATTATTGCACGAATGGAAAAAAGATTTTATAAATTAACTAGTATTGTTAATTATGTCACAACAGTTTTGTTTGTCTTGCAATTGATAGGTTATACCAATCGTTTAGACAATTTTGTTAAGATATGAAAGCTTTAGTTTTTAAGGAAGGCTTCTGTATAGCTTTAAGAATTGTATTCAACTAACCAGAAGCATGGTACATTGAATTTCAGTCAAAGTTTGCTCCACTTTATTTAAGTTATTTAGGAAAATGTATGAAATGAAATTGTTTTCACCTTAGATCGAATATTTTTTAAATATGTATTTATGTTTATCAGCAACACTACAAAAGCAAGTAACAGCTTGGAGATATCACTCACGATATTTAAAGTTTATGTATAGTTGAGTGCCAATCTATAGCAAAAGTAACTTTTGTCTGCTATAGTATGGCACTCTACTTAAACTTCAAATATCGCAAGTTCTATCGTAAAGTTATTATTTGCTTTAGTAGTTTATAATTTGAAAAAACCTTCAACGTTATTATGAAAAAACATTCTAGAAAGTTTTAAAATTTATTTAAAAACCAGATATTCTGCTGGGATCTAACGCTGCTCTCACATTTATCGAATAGGTACTGATCATTGGAATTTTTATTTTTGTTGATTGTTCTTGTTGCAAAAGCTCTGTTTTTGTATTTTTTGCTTGTCTAAATATATTAAAATTATAACCGTTAAAGTCACAACAATTTTTGAGTTAATGGAATGCATTCAGCTGTTGCGATTTAATTTAAGTGTTAATGAACAAAACCATTCTAGGCGTTAGAAAATAATATTAAATATCAGGGACCGTAACTGTTATGACTTTTTTAAAAAAAGTCAATAAATAACAGTTAAAATTTGACTTATATTTTTTCGGTCAAAAATAAAAGTTAAAATATGACTTTTATTTTTCCGATCAAAAATAACAGTTAAAATTTGACTTTTATTTTTTCGGTCACAAATAACAGTTAAAATTTGACTTATATTTTTTCGGTTAAAATATGACTTTTATTTTTCCGGTCAGAAATATAAGTTAAAATTTGACTTTTATTTCTTTGGTCAGAAATATAAGTTAAAATTTGACTTTTATTTCTTTGGTCAAAAATAACAGTTCAAATTTTACTTTTATTTTTTCGGTCAAAAATAACAGTTAAAATTTGACTTATATTTTTTCGATCAAAAATAAAAGTTAAAATATGACTTTTATTTTTCCGGTCAAAAATATAAGTTGAATTTTTACTTTTTTTCCGGTCAAAACTATAAGTTTAAATATGACTTTTATTTTTTAGTTTTAAGTTTTATTTTTTATTTTATTTTTTTCTATTAAAAATAAAGGTACTCAATTTGACAGTGACATCCTATATTAATTACTTGCTTACCCGGCACACGTTGTTTTGCAGCCTAAATTTATTTGTCGTGCTCTTTTTGGATTTTCGCGATTTTTCGCTTGTTTGAAAATGATTTTTATTAATATTTAATTAATATACTGTGCAACACAACTTTCTCAACAAAACGATGAAAGTTCCTTTTCTTCAATTGAAGACGAAAACTAGATGGGGAAAACATTTTCGGCGTCCTTGTTTATAGTTATTAGTTATAAATAGTATATAATAGTATATATTTGACCCACCCTGTATAACAATTTTACATATTTCATTGAGCAAGGATAGGGTATAGAACAACAAGTAACTCGGGTATGATTTGAGTATCCGATTTCTGTCCGTTACTCTTCAGTTCTCTGATGTTCCATGATGTTCATTTCAGTTTACAACAGTGACAGGGAACGCAAGGTGCAGTGATAAGCCAAACAAAGGCAGATAAGAGTAGAGTGAATAGAATTTATACTTTTGCTATATTTTTTCACCTTTTAACCGAAAAAATAAAAGTAAGGTTTTAACTTATATTTTTGACCGTAAAAATATAAGTCATATTTTAACTTGTATTTTTGACCGAAAAAATAAAAGTCAAATTTTAACTTATATTTTTGACCAAAAAAAATAAAAGTCAAATTTTAACTTATATTTCTGACCGGAACGATAAAAGTCATATTTTAACTTTTATTTTTGACCGAAAAAGTAAAAGTCATTATTTGACTTTTATTTTTGACTGAAAAAAATATAAGTCAAATTTTAACTGTTATTTTTAACCGAAAAAATAAAAGTCAAATTTTAACTGTTATTTTTGACCGAAAAAATAAAAGTCAAATTTCAACTTTTATTTTTGACCAAAAAAGAAATCGGTCAAAAATAACTATTATTTTTTGACTTTTTTTAAAAAAGTCAAATAAATAAAAATCTTTTAAGATTATTATTCCTTAGTTAACAAGCATCGCACTTCTTTATTCAAATATCGAAAAGACACTTTTTTTCCGCCTGACTTTTTGAATCGAAATTTCAAAAATAACAGTTATTTTCGGTCCCTGTTAAATATTGAATATTGAATATTGAATAGTCAATAATACTAAAAGTATTTATTTTAAGAGCAAAAGCGAAAATAAATATTAAAAAATGGCATCCTCCATACCCTAGTAATAACACGCTTGACTACCAATCCAGTGCACTATGGTCCAGCCGATCACTTTTCTTGGCCAAATCTCAATTTTTTTACGATCATTAAGTGAATTCTGTTTAAGAGAATCTTATAGCTAACACTTAGAGACAACTAAATTCATATTTTGTTTTATTGAGCGGCAGTTTACCGTTATGTAACAAACCATCGAAGTTGATTCTATTAAAGTGTTTACAAATAGAATTCCGTGTGCTTTTGTTTTAGTGTCTAGTTCAAGTTGCGTCTACGAACGATAAGGACGTGTTTAGTGAAACCAAAAATATGGATAACGAAGGTGAGAGTGAGTATTTTAATTAGATAATAGAAAACATTAAAAAGAAAAATGTGTTGGTGCAAATATTTTACTTGTTCTTTTGGGATAAATTTTGGGTTTTTTTTTTTTTTTTTTAATTCATACAAGCTTTTAAAATTTTCTCTAGACTTCTTAAGCATAAAAACAAAAACCAAAATTAGAAAAGATAGTTTTGTACATTTTGAACAAGCATCAATGCGCAGTTTTGTGCACTTTTTAAGAAAAAAAAATTTCTTTCAGACTACTTCAGTTTGCAAAATTCTGAACTATTTAATATTTGGCTGACAAAAGAGAAGAGAGAAGGTGAAAAGGGCGCTCTGTTGAATTATGTTATAAACAAAAGTGGATGTGAGGTCATACAAGCAGATTTAAATCATCAGTTGTCAAAAAAATTGAGCCTTTTTTGCATTAATTTGGCAGCAAAGTGGACAAAATGTCACAGAAATTTGAATTTTTTTCAAGCAAAGTATTCGGATTGGCTAAACTCAAAAACAGTCTTCAATATAAATATAGCCACGACAATGTCTACCCCAGAAGTGGAGTGTCAAATGAACGTCAGTTCACATGGAACTGGGCGCCCACAACTACCGTATTCTGAGAAAAGTGAACGCAGCAAAAGAAGACAGGCTGCAGACTTGTCAATTTCTCAGAGCAACGAAACGGATCTGCTAGTTCGGGCAGCAGCAATTTCGGCTCGAAAAGAAGGTCACGTAGATTTAGCTGTCGTTTTAAAAGAAACAATCGAGAGTCCATCAAGACCTTCAAAAATTCGAAAGAAATGCACGCAAGAGGTAAAAACACCCAGGGCCATGACAGCAGAGGAAGCGTTAGCGTTTCTCCTTGAAAATAATTTTTCTAAACGACAATACTGCAGTATTCGCAATGAATGCGTGCAACGCTTTCCTCCTTACAACCACATTTTAGAATATAAAAGAAAATACAGACCAAAAATAGGGTCCAATGGGCGATGCCACGCCCCCTTTTCCAAAAAAATTATAGCCTATGTTACTCTCCAGGTGATTCTGAAGATTCCCTGAAAATTTCATCAAAATCGGTCCAGCTGTTTTGTATCAAATAGTTTTGGCCAAGAAAAGTGATCGGCTGGACTATAGTGCAGTGGTTCCAGATTCGAGTCCCGGTCAGACCTTTCTTCATTTCTTTCCTGATTTTTAATCAACTGAAATTAGAAATTCAATAGAAAATTCATCAATATTACGACTGAGAAGTTGTAGTTAGTGGTAATGCAGCTTGTGGATAGGATTGCGTTATACGTAACTACACCATTTCTAATTGTAATTCAGAGAAGATCAATTTAAATTAAGAAACTTCATTTGAAATTCAGAAAAGTTCAATTGAAATTGAGAAATTCCATTTGAAATTCAGAAAAAAATCATTTGAAATACAAAAGAGATCAACTAAAATTCAGAAATTCCATTTTAAATTTATCAAAGATCAACTGAAATTCAGAAATCCTATTTGAAATCCAGAAAATATTATTTGGAATTCAGAAAAGATCAGTTCGGTTTTAAAAGAAGAGAGTTACTTTTCTGTTGTTTTTTCTGTTGTTTGGAAATGCTCGTGTAAACTTATTGACGTACAGGTTCTTAGTATGTGCACGCATACATGTCTATTCTTACATGCATTATAGTATGTATTTCGCGGTCGAGTTAGCTTCCGTCAGTACATTTCATCTAAGCCGGCAAAATATGGAATAAAAATGTGGGTTCTATGTGATTCGAAATCTTATTACGTCCACACTGCTCAGGTGTATGTGGGGCGTGCTAGAAATGCTGCACCTGAGAGAAACCAAGGCCAAAAAGTTGTGCTCGATTTATGTGAAGGCCTTTCAGATAGAAATGTCACTTGTGATCATTTCTGCACCACATATCAATTAGCTGAGGAGTTACACAAACGGCGCATGACCATTATCTGAACAATTCGGCAGAATCGAACTGAGATTCCACCAGTTTTGAGAAATATGTGTTTGCAACAAGATGTGATAAATGCAAGAAGTTCATCTGTGCAGATCACAAATTCAATGCATGCTTGAATTGTGCCAATAAAATATCTTAAAATTATCTTATACTTGCCAAATCGACAAGATTTCAAATTTTTTTTTTACTTTTTTTCGAAATATTTCCAATTTTTGTCCTGAATCTCAATTTTTTTTTATATATATTTAACTTTTTTCATAAAAAGAATAAATAGTCTTTAAATTTTTATGCATAAAATTTGTGATATTTTTATTTCTTTTCAAAGTTTTATGCGCGCGCATAGTTAAGGAATCTTTTAGGGTTATGAGTCTGAGTTACCGATGAGGGTTAAGAAGAATATTCGACAGAAATGCGAACAATTATTACCGAAAAACTTACGAAAACTCATGGAAAATGCGATAAAAAGGGTAAATCAACCTAAGCCTACCAACACTGGCGGCAGCCACTTGACGAATATCTTCTTTTCCATTTAACAGAAGATTTTTTGAGAGAACGTAAAAATTCACGATCACCTTCTTAATTACACCATGAATGTAGGATAACCAGCTATGGGCAGAGAGCGCACTGGGAGCGTTGAGAGTAATAATTGAGAGCAAAGGCTTATATAGCAACACAAAACGCAACAACAAATCAAAGACAAAAAACAAACACAGAAACAACACCGAAGCTTTAAATGTAGTGGTACCAGTGTTGCCAGATTTAGGTAAATTTCCCTAATTGAGGAAAATTGCTCACTCATTTTTTGGGCAGAAGTAAAAAAGGTAATTTTTGAGAAAAAGTGGTAAATTTTTCGAAAACAGTAATTTTTTAGACTTGTTAATTTTTTGAGTTATTGGAAGCTCTCTAAACATACTCACAAGCAGTTTAAGGCCCGAACAGAACCAAAGCGGCTGTCGGTTGGCGATTCTCTCTCGAAGAAATCCGCTGACAACACGTCCAGAATAGGAGCGGTTGTCGGTTGCTGGCAATCAGCGTTGCTTTTGGGTGTGTAAATGGTACAAATGTTATTTTTTCATGTTTTTGCTGTTTCTTTATAAATATATGTATACTAACAAAAAAATTGTAACGGTTTTTAATTATTTACACATTTTTTATATTTTTTTATTTTGGAAAAAGGTAAATTTTCTCTGAAAGTGGTAATTTTTTTCCCAAATAGTGGTAAATTTCAATTCGTCTCTCTGGCAACACTGAGTGGTACCCATACCCGAGAATAACTGATAATAAAAAACTACTCGAATATATTTAATATATCTTGCAGACGCTTACATGTTTCCAAGTAAAGTAACAGATAAGACACTACGCCTTCGAACCATCCCATGGTTTGTCAATTCGAACCATTTTAATAATGTTTTCATTCAACATGTTGTGAATTATAAGCATGCTTGATTCAAGTAAGCAAATTGCTCAAAACTAAAATAATCCTTTGCGTTTGCTCAAATTATTTCCTTGATTCAAGTCTTGTTCCAGGTTCTAGAATCAAGTAGTATTTTAATCTTGTTTCAATCATTTATTTTACGCAATTTTAGAAATAAATGCCATTATAAATTTATTTTTCTTAATTTTAGTTTTTGTGCTGGATTTGAGCAAATGAGGCTTCATTTTAAATTTTCTTAGATCAAGCAAAATATTAGCTTAATAAATTATTTCTCTCGGTGTACCATAAGCCTATATTGATGTTCACAAGCCCGTGTTATTGACTTCATTCCACTAGTTTTCATTCATTTTGCTGATATTTCATCAGAAATCGGTGCTGCTGCCCTGCTTAACTTTTCCGCCATCATATCCTACAAACTATTGGAAATTTTGTTTAAAAATTAGGAGTAATTTCCGTGATGTGTATAGGAATGTATTTGCGGAAGTCGTTGCAGGGTTTAGATAAAACCTCTTTAAGCAAAAAGCTAAATTAAATTTATTCCAGAGCCATCAGAAAACGCGTTCAAGCTCACATTAAAAAATTCAAGAGCAACGTTTATCACGTTAAATTTAAAATCACTCTATTTTGTGACAGAGCGCAGCATTTCACTCAGACTAAGTGAGATAAAATAAAAATAAAAAAATGAACATTGCAAAATATGCTCCCACTAAAAAATAGGAAATTCCATTAATTTAGCAGTGAACTGAGCATGGCGACCAGTGTTGCCATATATTTTTTAAAAAAAATCTTTAATTTCCAGAAAAAAAACTTGTTTTTTGGTGAAAAAACTTGATATTAAAAATTAACTAAAACATGTATTTTTAAAATGTGTGCTTTAAAATTTTTGGCAATTCGCTTTGTTCTCTCGTTGTCCCGTTATTTTGGCTACTTCATTTCTCAAGAAAATATGGAAGACTTGATCGTCAACTCTGAATATATGTAAGCTGAAGCGTCAAGTTTAAAAAGGAATCCCAAAAATTGACCGCCAAGACTCGACCAAGGAAAACCGAGACAAAAGAACAGAAACAATGACAGCAACAATAATAGCAACAGCGCTGCCATAAAAATAAACTTTGAAAAGAAGTAAAAATTATTAGTAGCAGCTTCAAATGATACTTATGTTTTTGTAGTAACATACAATTTAGTTTATCTATTTGATTCATAGATTCACTAAAATAGAAAGCATCGTTTTAAGGTGGGAAATATACCCAGAACTTTTTTTACATTTTCTTAAAGCTTTAGGTCTCAAGAATACGTTGTGAAAATTTCAAGTCGATATCTCACAAAATAACAAAGTTATAGTCTACTGACTGAACCGCCTTCTAGAGCGCGCAGTGCTGGCCCTTATTTTCAAACGCGTTTTTCTCAAAACCATGTTTTCAAAGTCGAAGACCAAAATTTCTCGAAGCTCAGTGAACCGATCGTTTTTATTTTTTGCAGGCATTTATGTCATAGGATTTTTTTTTCGTAGCTTCATTAATTTTTTATAGGCAAAATAATGACGAATTTTTGGTCGAAAATCGTTTATTTACGTTCGGAAGTCCGCCATTTTGTGAAAAATCAATATTTTCAAAATCGGCTATGACAAGTATGAGTTTAAAGTATCTAGTTTAATAATATATTTCATTTTTTTGTTTCAGTTGAATTTAAGAGGAGCAATCTTGGTCACCGCATTTTCAGAGCGCTCTACAAAAAATTTTGTATCTACCTTAATATTCATTTTTTTTAATAAAAAAACACTAAACATACTCTTGAATGTGTATATTTAAATGTATAAAAACGCTTATTTAAAAATATCCCTTAGGTTTACTTCAAAATTTGCACAAACTTTGACCTCTTTTCTTCGGCCGCTGGGTATATTTCCCCCCTTAATCGTAAAAACTTGAAAAACTGGGTAAAATAAAATAAAACTTTATTTTTTTAGGGAAAAACTTGAAAACTTTCTACCCTCTCAAAAAACTGGCAAAACAAGTTTTATCTGCCCACATGGCAACACTGATGGCGACGCTCTATTTTTTCAAATCACTCACATGAAAAGCACTCGCTCTCTTGCATTCTCTGATTAGCTGCTAAGTTGAGCCAATTGCTTCGAGTGAAATGTATAAAAAGCAAATACGAAATGATGACGCATTCAGTTTAAAAAAGTGTTTATGGTGTAAAGTGTGTTTGAACGTCGTCAGACGCTGGAGTAAAAATAGCAATACGCAAAACTTAAAACCGCTGAGAAAAAACTTATTTAATATAAAAAGAATTTAATGCACTGAAAAAAAAAGAAAAAATTTCAAAAAAAAGTAAGAAACACAATAAACCGGAAAAACGTTTTCAATTTGCGTGCATTTGTGAATTTGAATTTCTCGGAACTATAGCTGCTAAACTAATTGAGAGCGAGTGTCAATTGTTGACAATCTAGCTGCTTATACAATATTTTTTTTTAAGTTGAAATTCGCAAAAATAAATAAAAAATAAAACGAACTTGAGTTAATTTAAATACGACGACGACGACAGCTCCAACAAGAGTATCAACAACAACAACAACAGATGCGGCTGCCAACAACAGCAACGTGCTGCTTATTATTTTATTTATAAAAACTATTTCACTAGAATTTTAAACATTGACTCATCTTGTGTGTGTTTGTTTTTTATTTGATTGATTTTGTTTGAAAAAACATTTTAAAATATTTTTTCCACAATAAAATAAGCTGTGATACTTAGTGAACGCTTTAATAAAAGCATCTGTGCTAGCCAATCAAAACTAAACAATATCGGCGGCAGGAACCGGAAATTACACTAAACTGCCACTGTGAAATTTTGTGCAATTTATTAACAATAACAGCAAAAACAACAACTGTTGCACGCCACACTCACAACAAAATGACGCTGGATAATTATAATATTTTCAATGATGATTATCTCAGTTTACCCTTCAGTATGCCGCTCTCGCCAGTGCCCAAAATGGTAAGCAGCGGAACGCTTTGTTTAACCTAAAAAAAAAAATTACTTTTTTTTTCTATTCTTATGTTATTAACTTATAAGCTTAAATTCCATTCTATTTTAAATTTGCTTTGTTTTGCTTTATCTTTTTTTTCGTTTTGTTGTGATATACTTCTTATCACGTTCGTACCGTACATTCCAGAATATCATGTTATGCTAATCACCATAAATTGTAAACGTTTTCAACTAAATTTTATCTTTTCTTCTAGTTTTGCGCAGCGTTTTGAACTTCATTTATGTTGTTTTAGTTTGTTATCAATTTATTTTTAGTGCTTCCAATTTTTTTTTTTACTTCAAGCTTATTTGCAACATCCTGTCAAATAGGTTCTCCTGTTGAGAAAGACCGAATTAATTGAAAAGAATTCTAAAGTCATTTATTTATGTTTTCAAATCTTCCTTTTGGCAATCATTTAAAATGATTTTGGTGTTTTGATGTCCTTGAACTTGAGGAGACTGTCTAGTTTTTTTTTTTAGCAAAATTGTTTCATTTATATCTCTTGTATTAAGCCAGATACTCGCATATAATTTTCAGATTATGATTATGAATATGAACACAGTAAAGGGTGTTTTCTTAGAAGTAACATTTTTCGATAAGGATTTAACTGCCATATAGTGGTAAACCCTATTTGGCAACCCTATCATCATACGCCGTCAGTTGGGTTTGCCATTTTATAAGGAATAGTCTTACATACAACGATGGGCGCGTGTCAACGATGAACACCAGCAAAGAGAAAATACGCCATATTTTACAGTTCTTCTTCGATAAAGTCGAAAACGCAAGACAGGCGGCTGAAAAAGTGAATAGTGTTTATGGTCCTGATAATGTAACAGCAAATCACGCGCAGTTTTGGTTTCGTCGATTCCGTCCCATGCTCTGGAAGGCCGATTGTCGAAAATGTCGTTAAATCGTAGAAATCCTCGGGTCCGACCGTCATGTAAGCATGGTTTTGATTGCCCAGGAGCTAAACATTGCACAAAAAACCATTTGGAACAACTTGAATAAGGCTGGAATGGGTACCACATGAGTTACGCAAAAAAAACCTAATGGACCGAATTTCCATCTGCGAATCGCTTCTGAATCGCAACAACATTGACCCATTTCTGAAGCGTATGGTGACTGGTGATGAAGTCACTTACGACAACGTCGAGCGAAAACGGTCGTGGTCAAATCGCGGTGAAGCAATCTCCCAGAAGCGGCCAGCTTTGGCCAATAGGAAAGGAATTGTGTTCCCACAGGACACATCGATAGTGACTAGCCAAAAGCTAAGGGAGCTTGGTTGCAACGTTCTTATGCATCCACCTTATAGTCCAGACCTGGCACCAAGTTGTTACCATCAGACGATATAAAGCGCCCGCCTCTTGCTACAACCAAAATGTACTTCATATCATTCAATTCTTTTCCAAATCCAAAAACATAGACTGGCACCTTAAATTTAAATTTTCATAAAAATTTTCAAGTGAGCCTCCTCTGAATAATAATCCAGCAATTCTGTTGTTTTTCCGAGTATAAAAAGTATAAAAAACTCCAAGTAAGTCTGACATCCAAGTTAAACTCCTTATGAATTTTAGTTAAACTGTAGATATTGTAGTCAAGGCCCCCTCAAATCGCATCTAATTGCCCTTAGCTAAAACGGAAAAGGTTTTCTATGAGAGCTTTTCACCGAAAGTGAGTGCGATGATGGCATCCCACCCGACTAGTTAAATATTAAAAAGTATAGGTGGTATTTCAGAATTCTTTTAAAATAACATTAAAGTAATAAATAGAGTAAACTCTCCGCCTCCCAGTTTAGTTAACCCATGATTATTCGATACCTGAAATTGTGGACCAATTTCACTGAAACTAATTATAGTTACTAGTATCGCCTTTGGCCGAAATTCGACCATTTAAAAATTTATTTTTTTTTTTGTATTTTTATTGGAAACATTTTTTTTTATTTTGGCCACACCCCTTTGTTCAATGCCCGTCCTTCCCATATTCTACTTTCTAGAAGAAGGATATCCAAGTGGGAACTCTAAATTGAGTTTCATTGTTATACGACAGTTACTTCCAAAGCTATTCGATATAAAAACTTTGAATTGTATGGGTGGTGTCACACCCCTTATCTAATGCTCGTTCAATTTTTCGAGTCGAAGAAGACGACTAAATAGGAAGTTCCTACCGAGTATCTAGCTTGAAGTTGAACACCGATTTCTGGGGCTGTGGGACCTATAACTCTAAAGCTATTCGATATCGCAAATTTTGGTTTTATGGGAAGTGCCACGCCCACCATATATATTCGGAGTACTCCTTCTACCTACTCTTATTGATTTAAAAAAAAAATTATCAAATAAACACGGTTGAGAAACACGGGAGAAAGTGGTTCTTAGCTGTTCTGCCTACGCCTATTTATATATAGATAGTTTTTTTTTCAAATTTCGATAATTGACGTTTCAAGAAAGTAATTATTATTACCAACTATTTTGAGGTAAAAATTAACAATGTTCTGAAATTTTTTACAATAACGTATCATATCGGTGAAGTTTTATTGATTTTGGTCCTTTTACTTGCAAGTCATCTACCATTATTCAAGTACTTCGTCTCTGTCGTCATCACATTTCAAAACACGCAGTTTTGAAAGCAGATATTTTGATATGCACTTAAATTCAGTATCTAAGAAATCTCAAGTATAATCCTAACTAAAGTAGAATATAGAAATGAATATGAACTACACCATTGCATAATATATGTTTTAATTTCTTTTTTGGTGTCTTGGCCGACACCAATACATGTGCGTCGCAAAAACCGTTCTTTTTGGCCCATTTTGCTTCGTTTTCAAGATATGGCGTTCTTCCTTATTTTTAAGGCAATCATATCGTCCAATTCCTCTACCTGTGTGTCTCTAGTTCGAGACCCCATTTAGAAAATTCAAATCCGGTCTTATTTTTGGTCTATCTTGGTTTGTTTTCGAGATATAGGTATTTTTTTAGATTTTTTAAGTTTCAATTATGTTACCAACTGACCCTCTATATCTATACTTGTGATTTCCCGTTATTTTTACTTCAGGGTCGTTCTATGGTTTATATTTTATTTCATATCAAAACTTTTAAAACACAACGACACCAACGAAGAGCTTTCAAAACATGACATTCTAGTTATGTTTGACTTCGCTTCATTCAAAACATTTTTGTTCGATGTCATGGCTACACTGAAGTACACTGCACCTACATAGTGTACACTTTTCAAGTACTATAAATAGAATATTTCGTACAGCTCTTTAGTTCAAACCAACAAAATTTTTTGTTAACTTTTGCAACCTTTACTCAACCGTCTATTTCTTAAATGAAAAATATATTAATTTGAATGCTGTGCACGCGTTCTTATTAATGTCATGTTAACTGTACCAACTTTTAATTCTTATCAATTCTTGGGTACTTTTTTCATCTAACAGCGACAATCACACCCAAAAACATGCGAAAAAAATAAAATTGTGAGCAGTCAGTCGCATTAAAATACTTAAACCATTGCAATAACTCGACCCCAGTCAAATATGAACAAGTTTATCGCATAGAATTTATCATAAGAGAATTTTTTCGGAGACTGTCAAAAAACTGCGCCCATATTTAGTTAATTCCTCGCAGCAACTTGAGGCCATGTGTTAAATAAAATTATTTATATATATACACATATGTATACGAGTAGTAAGTACGAGTGTGATACCAAAAGCATATGTACCAAGATGGTTGCCACATATCATGACCACAAAAAAGCAGCACACGTGCCACTATCGTGACTTTTTTGCTTTTCGACAAATAGGGGTTAAACGCCTTCCAAAAATGTTTCTTGTGCCATTTTTTTTTTGTTTTTATTTTAAATTGTTTTTTTTGCAGCACTATTAATAAGCTTAAAATGCACAAATTTTTGTTTTTTTTTTTATTTAGCTGTTTTAATAAGTTCAAAACACCCCTCAAATCGTAGACATAAAAAGTCTGGAATGTGTTTTATTTTGAATTTTGTTTTTTTTTTTTTTGTTGTGTGTCAATTGCTGCCATGTTATGCGATACTTAACTTCTTTGACATGTACTTTCGTTTGAAATTCAACAAGGGCACTTTTTGTGTTCCCTTTGATACTAAAGGTTAAAAGAACTTCAATCAAATCGAAAAAAAAAACAAGTTCATATCTGCTCTGTGCTGTAGCTTGCTTAGAGTCTAGTTAATTATTTACAACTGTAAACTTTGTACATGTTCATGTCACTTAATTTTTACTAGGCGAAAATACACACCAAAATTGGCAGTTTTAATTATCTGAAACTACAGTTTAGGGCAATGGCAACACTTGCAAAGTATCATATGTAACACGTTCACGTTCAAACATACAGAAAATAATAGAAAATGTAATTTGCCCATTCGAATATCTTGGATTTTGCGTAGGTTTCTTTAAGCCTCAAACTAAAAATAATCATCATCGTGTCACATCACACATCACATCGAAAACAATGTCGCGAAATGGGTTCAAAACCAAAATAGGTTTAATAGAGAGCCGTGGGCTAACACTATTGCTACAATTGCTGCGAAGTACAATTTTAAAAAGCATTTTTTTAACGTTTATTTTTGGAAAGTGCTTAAAAACCGTTCAAGTCACTTTTGTGGGGGCAGCTCAAAATAATGCTTGTCTATATGAACGAGTGTGCACGTATACTTTTGTATCTTAACGTATAATTGGAACATTTCAACTACGCAGCTAACGAATTTGGAAAGTTCATAAATATTCATTAAATGTGTGAAACAAACTAACGAAAATTTTGCGGTTTTTTGTTTTGTTTTTTTATTATAATTTCTTAAACCGCTAACAACGAAATGACAGACAAACATATCGAGTGCGTGGTTAGCACTTCGATACATTTTAGCACAATTAAGCATAGTTCATTTAAGCAAAAAAGTTTCAAGTAATTACAAAAAGTAAAACCAATTTTAAGTAACTCTGAAAAATATTAGAGGCATTCACTATGCAGTGTATTTGATTTGTATTCTGTGTTTGTAGCAAATTTTTGACATTCACAAAAACTAAATGCATTGAGTCTTAAATACAAAACTTAAGCAAATGTACGTCGAAAAAATTCTATTGTATTGGGAAAATGTTGTATTTAAACAAACATTTTTCGAACTAGAAAAATGCAGCCAAGGTAGTCGGTAGGTAGCGTGCTCAATTGTCACCCCAGAGGGTTCGGAACCTTTTACATTTGCAATTTTCTTTCCTCACTTCTAATCAACTGAAATTGAAAACTCATTAATATTTACGACTTGAAGTTGTAGTTGATGGTGGAGAAGTTTATGGATGACATTGCCTTATAGCTTGAATAGACTGAGGTAAAGGCATAACATTTTTCTCAGATTCTAATTCATATGTTTCTATGTCTTCTCGCCAAGTTAAGAACATCCTACACTTGTTTCACTTGAATGCCCATCCCTCCCACTAATCTATCTACCCATTTCGAACTGAGGAAGATTTGACTGAATAGGTTTTACAACTTGAAATTCTTGATACAAAGCTAAAAAAAAACCTAAAAATTTATTTCTGGGTTTTACCTCGAAAACGTCATTTCAATTAACAAAAGTTAAACCTATTTAATTTCAACCAGGTTTTTCAAAAACTACATTTTGTGGATCCAACTTATCTTTACAAAATAAAAGATATTCTCAGCGAAGTGGTAACCCTGTTAGGAGTGAAGTTGAGAACATGGAATAAAAAAAAACAATAATTGAGTAGAAAAGTACTCGAAAATGTAAAAGTAACTTGAAAATATCTCGAGTTATTCGACAGTTTCTTGAGTAACTCGTAATTTTGAGTTATTCGAAACTCCGAGTTGCTCGAATTGAAAATCGAGTCGAGTCAGAGACTATAAAATTTTGGTTGCCGCATAGCTTTTATTTTTGAGGAATAAATTTTTAAGTTGACTAATAACAGTTATTTTTGAAATGAGATTTTTTTTCGGTTATTAGTGTCAAAAATGTAGATGACGACACAAGCAGAAAGGTGAAAGCTGCGTATACTGAAATTGAGAATTTCAAGCCACCACGAATAGACATTGACGCTGACCTTCTGGAATATTGGAGTAAGCAGAAATATGCATCACCCTTTTTATGGCAATTATCTTGCATTGTACATGCAATACCTGCAACTCAAGTTACTGTAGATCTTGCTCAGCTTTAAAGCTTATTTTAAGTGATCTTAGATGCAATATTTCAGAAGAAACTTCGAAACAAATAATGTTTGTAAAACTCAATTGAAACATAAATACATTACAAAAATAATAAAAAAACTAAAAATTAAACTTTTTATTGATAGTTGACACTAATAACCGAAAAAATCTCATTTCAAAAATAACTGTTATTAGTCAACTTAAAAATTTATTCCTCAAAAATAAAAGCTATGCGGCAACCAAAAAAATGTTTCTTAAAAATAAAATTTGATTTTTTTTTAAATTTTGTGTCATACTTAGAAGATTTTTTCATACCTTTTATACATCTTAATATTTTATAAATAAATTAAATATCTTGTAATGATCATTTTTTACTTTATCGAATTATATCAAAATTTTCGCAAAATTTATAATAATTTTATTATTATAATTATTTATAAATTCATAAATATTGAAATTATATTTTAAAGGTTTTGTTTTTGTTTCAAACATGCAATAAATTTTAGTAAAAAGTAATAAAAACAATAACAAATTGTACAACAAAAAATATCCAATTTTGAATGCTTGAAAACAAAGATATGTGTATCAATTTTGTTCGTTTATATTTGTTATTATTTTTAAGATATCCAAAGACATCGAATAAAATAGTAATTTTTAATATATAAAAATGAAACCAAAACATCAAAACACGCTGAAAAGATTAAAAAAAAAATTAGTTACAAATTTCCAAATACTTCAATTTTTTTAATACTTTTTTAAAAATCGTAAAAGTATTAAACAAAATTAAACAAAATAACAAATAATAAATAACAATTTAACAAAAATTGTAAAATTGATAAATAATAAAAATTTAAATGTGAAAATCAATATTATTTATAAAAATTAAATAAAATTCTTTTTATATTTTTAAATATTAAGAGTAAGAATAAAATAAAAAAGTATAGTTTTAGCAGCATATAAACGCATCAATAAAAAATAAGTAATCAATAAATCAAATCAAATAAAATAAAATAAATCCATTTCTTAATTTTCAGTTTTATATTTAATTTAAACTTATATTTATTTATATATATTTTTCTTATATTGAATTTATATTTTTTATTTTGACCTTTGACACTTTTTAATTTTTATATTTTATTTTTATCGTTTTATTTTAGCACCTTCTTTTTTATATAATTTTCTACAATTTTTATAAAATGGCATTTTTTAAATTATTATTTATGTTTTATTTAAACTGTTATATTTTTTAACAAATTTTTAGTTTTTGCGTTTTATTTAAAATTTATTTTTAATGTTGTTTGTTTTATAAATTAGCTTTTAGTTTATTTATAAAACAATAATAAAAATACACTCTTCTTTTCAATTTTATATTTTTATATTTTATTTTATTTTATTTTGTTAACTTTTATAGTTTCCACACTTACATTTTTTTCCAAGCAATTTTATATTTGAAATACTTAAAATAAAACCATTTTGATTTTGCTTTTTAAATTAAGTAATAAATATTTTATTACTAAATATTTTATAGAAAATTCAATCTTAAAATTTATATAAAACTTAATGGATCTTAAGGCCATAATTTTAAAATATTTTTTTCTTGTTCGTTATAGTGTTATTGATTTATAGTGTATTTACAATAACAAACAAGGTATATTTAATTTATTTAAATATTTTTATTGCATATCTTAGTGGAAACAAGGCAATTACAGCAGCAACAATACAACCTAGTTGTTCTAGCTGGCGATTGTCCTGCGTGGCAACAAGGCCAATATATTATGAAATAAATTATATTTATTATATAGGTTCAGAAGGGGTGGATTAAGATAGATATGTAGATATAATATTAAGTTAAGTTAAAAAAAAAATAATAAATGTAGCAAAAAAATACAATTCAAAATTTTTGATGTCATTTGAAAGGTGGTTAAATTATCTACAATTTTATCCTTGGGTGCATTTCAATTCAAACTGAATTAAAAAAGTTACAGCGATTTTCCTATAGCTTCACCGAGATAGACAAAATCGCAAAAATATAAAATTTCTGACGATCGCCAATTATTAAGCTAAAAATCCTAGCGAAACAAAAACCTGCAGAAAAACAAAGAAAGAAGAGCAACAACAAAAACCATGCAAAAAAAATGTAAACAAACAAGCCGTCCGTCGGCTTAGAATTCCTATGAAAACAAATGGCTTTACGACAACTTTGTTGATAAAGTTTTGTAGTTCTAGAGTCTCTGCAACAACTTTTAGCAACATAAGTTTATCGCCGCTCTGCCATTAAGTTCGCCTGGCCATCGTTTTTCGCCGTGCCAATGTTTGCGGGCTAAACTCTGAGTGGAATTGCTCGAGTGTTTCTGATGCAATGTCTATATAATTTATAGTCTCTGCTTGACTCGACTTGACTCGACTCGAACTTAAAGCTACTCCCGCAGGCCTAATATAAAGTAATTTTTCATTTGTCACTCAACTTATAACATTCATTAGGAGGCGTGGCAAGTGAAGTTAAGAAAATTTGTTCTTGATTATCATAACCACCTGAGTCGATTTCCTCATTTTCTTATGTCTATCGACACGATAACAGCCGCAATTTTGAAGTTCTTAAAAATAAAGAAAAAGTTTGAAAATGAGCCAAATCGAAGGAAAGCCACGCCTACCTGCCCTACAAATTGACTTTATCTAAACAGTAAATCTCTTAAATGTTCACGAAAATTAATCTTATGACTTCAAATTTTAGACAAGCTTGGATTCTCAACATGCACTCAAAGTTTAAAATTTGGCAAAATGTATAATTTCGATTTGAAGTGGGAAGGGAGTGGCAATAATGGTTTGTTTGTATGTGAATTTATCAATAATTTGATAAATTCAGTGTATTTGTCACAATTTCGTCAACATTTTGATATTCAAACATCAAAAGTTTTTTTGAAGATTCTTTCTGCACTGAAAGAAATTGTCATTATGTTTTTTTTTTAATATTTTTAAATTTATAAATATTTATATTTATATTTATAATAATATATCCCAGCAAACATTATGACTCTTAAAAGGTTCTTAAGGCTCATATAAATGCGTTTTATTGACATAATGCGCTCAAAACAGACTTTTATGAGTACATTTTATTCAAACATATTTTGAAGCCCATAACTCGAGCTTCAATGAGCTCTTGTAACTTGAGCCAATGTTGAGCTTCATAATAATGACTGCTTTATGTCTCATTTTGGACTCAAAAATTATTTTTTTTTTAACATTTCAAATAAAAAGTAACTAGAAAAATTAAAAGTTAAAAAATTTTACTTTGATGGTCAGACATACATATGCACCAACTTTTTTATATATTAAGTAGATAAAAATATAATTTTAAAGTTTATAAAATCCTCTCAGAACTTAATTATTCTTTTATGAATTATTAACAATCATAATACCGTCTTATTTAGGACTTTTTAATGAGTTCTTTTTATGAGAACTCATAAAGCAAGCATAATATTGACTCTTTTAATAGTCTTACTTTTGAGCAGTCATTTTACAATCATATCAAAGAGTCTTTTTATAGCGTTGCTTATAAAACACGCAAAAAAAATACTCTTTTTGGAGTCTTATTTCTGAGCAATCATTTTACAATAATATCAAAGACTCCTTTAGGAGTTCACTTCGTAATGTGAACTCAATGTGTTTTAAATATTTTTGAGTATAAAAAATTGCATCAGGTCGTCAAAAAGAATTCACGTCAAATCAACTTTTAAGAGAAAGTAAGATAAAAGTTTGAAAGAGACAACTATGGCTATTCAATAATTATTAAGCTTTACATCTCTGCTCAGCTTAAGTACAAATTTCGTAAAAAATTCCATAAAATTGTTAATCAACACAAACTTCCACCATCAACATATCAGGCGAAATCTGCTGTTGAATTGAATGGCCTTCAAATTCGGTTCATGTTCGAAATTAACACTCAAAATATAGTTATTAGAACATAAAAATAAATCATTCGCTACGTCTGCGGCTTTATTTAATTTAGCGTTTTAAGTCGACATGCCATTTGTTGTTGTTGTTTTTTTTTTTTTTTCGTTGTCGTTTCTCTTTTTGTTTTTGCCAAAAGTGCAGCCTCCAATAATGCATTTTATTTAATTTTTTCCTAATGTCATAAATTTTGTTGCAGAAAAATAAAATGCCAAAAGCAGCAACAACAACAAAAAGCCTCTAAAACGACTGACTACGAACTCATTTACTCCAAAGCGACCGCGACTCGTTATCTAGCAAACTTTCAATATATTACTTGCCTCCATTTTTTTTTTTTTATTTTCTATACTTTATGTGCGCACTTGGCGAATAAAACAAAAAACAAATAAAATGAATAAAGTTAATTATAATTGAAAATCGCAAAAAAATACTATATAAAATAATATAAGTGAAAAAAAACAACAATTATAAAAATGGTGCTTATATCGCCGAGATATGCAATGTTCCATGCGGCTAGCTTTGGCGCGCAATTATTGAGTTTTTAACATACACAAAAGCAACGACAACAATAACAACAACAACAATAACAACAACAACAATAACAACAACAACAATAACAACAACAACAACAACTATACAAGCAAAAGTTATGTAGCAGCAGCAGTTAGCAACACAAACTTACAAAATCACGTTATAACTTGAAACAACATTTAATGCAACTACTTAATTTTTCCATTAAATTTATTTATTTCACTAAGTATGAATTATTATTTTCACATTGTAGTTATGTGGTTTTGTTTATTAGTTCACGGAAGCTCAAGCAAGTTTTCAATGACAGCATAAAAGCATCAATCGCTCGATCAATGCATACCAAAGCTTTAGTAGCTTTGTTAAATGGTACAACTCCGTCAATTCTTTCCAAAATTAGACCCAGTTTTCTCAAAAAATATAAGATATTACTCCAAGATTGTCCGTCCTAAATAGCTCTTGGCAACGACACAAAAAGCATTATGGCAAAAGTTCTCTTTTGTATTTTATTATGAACAGGTACTTATTCTCCTTATACTTGGTCTCTTATTTGAATGCATTTAATTATTTAGCTTGTTTGTTCCAATTCCGGATACCAACTTTTCTGCATTAATCATGGGAAAACCTTGCGGTTAAAATAGTAAAAAAATTACAAGTTTATGCAAAATAAGTGAATCCTACGAAATATTTCGATCACGTACTCCGATCCACTTATTCCGGATGAAATATTTTGTTGTTAAAAATAAGCTGCTTGAGTAACAAAACTACAAATTTGTTACAAGGAATTACAACTCGCTATATATATGTACATAGGTGCTAAAAGTATTATTTGTCCTAACGACAAAAATAGACAAAAAAAAATTCTCTAAATCATAAAGTCGCAAAGAGAACCGCTTTAAGATGAAAAAAGGAACAACTATGCAACGGCGTTGCATGGAATTATTATTCGAAGAGTAAATGCAATATGACAAATGTTATGAAACGATTATGAAGGATGTGTACTTGTTCTTACGACAAAAATAATAAAATAAATTAAGACTTCGTCAGGAGGCGGAGGTGGCAGCTAATGCAACAAAAATGCAATATTACTGCATGGAATAATTACTCGCTCAGTAGAAGCGATAAGGTAAATTTTATTTTACGACAGAAGAGAATGTTTCTTCGATCTCATAACGAAAATAAAAACAAATTGTTGGCGCCATGACTCCAATTAGAATTCCGCGACTATAGGCGCTAAGATCAATTCTTTGTCTTTATGAAAAAAATAACAAAGTAAGCTGCTTGTGCAACGAAACTAAAAATTTGTTACAAGGAATTACAACAAATTGAAGGTAATTTTATAAAACGATAAAGGTGAGTTTTTCGGCAACACGATAAAAATAAAAGAATATTATTTGGGCCTGATTTATACACAATCGTTGCATGGAAATATTGCATGGCACAAAGGTAAATGTGCCATAGAAAAGCAAAACCAAAAGCAAAAAACAAAAAATAAAAAAAAATAAAATAAATAAAAAAAAAATAAAAAAAAAACAAAAAAAAAAAAACAACAATAAAAAAACTAAAAAACAATAAAAGAATAAGAATTTAAATATACATCGAACAAGGCTGGGAAAAAAATTGGGACAGAGATTGCTTTCGAAGTACGACGAGAATTATGAATGGGATTCAAAAAGGATAATAAAAAGATTTAAACATGACTTAACATGGACTTAAACATGAATTTGGACAATAAGTAGGACAAGTATATTGACTTATATAAGAATGAAGACAAGACTAAAGATAAACTATCATCTACCTACATGACATATAACTACCTACATGACACAACGAACTCCTTTGATTTTCTCGTTTTGACATTTTTGAGCTCATTCCCATGATCTATTTTTAGGAATTGAGAAATTTTTAAAAATACCGAGCACCATATATCCGATCTTTTTTTGACGTGACGAAGTTACGTGACGAAAAAGACATTCAATGCATCGTCGGCGTTGCATTGAATTGTTATTCGCTGAGTATAAGAGTTATGATTAAAAAAATGATACGACCTTAAGGCTGATTTTTTTACTTTCTTTAAAAAACAAAACAAAAATTCAAAACGTCAACGAGACACGGTGGGAGCTGCTTAAGCAATGCAACTGAAAATTTGTTGCATGGAATTATTATTCACTGAGTATTAATACTAGGATTAAAAATATGATACACCAATAAAGACCTGTTTTAAGCCCTTACAGCAAAATTAGACAAAAAATTTCTGATGTCATGAGGACACAGAGAGAGCCCCTCAAAAATTGACAGTGCAACATTCATTTAACAGCGTTGCATTGAACTTTTGCTCGGTGAGTATATAAGCTACGATAAATGTTTAAAAAGGAAAATAAAGAATTTATATTTGGTCTTACGACAAAAATAAAAAAAAATTTTTACGTCGTCAGGTCCTGAAGATAGCAGCTTATGTAACAGATATGTAACTCACTCAATAGACGTGCTACGGTAAATTTTGTTTTACGACCGCATATATGTGTTATTACGCCTCACAACTAAAATACAAAAAAAATTCTTATCGTCATGATTTTAGGGTGACAACCACATAATGCCGTAAAAATGCTACAGCCATGAAAAAACGTTGCATGGAATTTTAACTCGGTGACGGTTAATTTAAAAGAACGAAAATGTAGGTGAGGTCTTCGGGCATATGATAAAAATTTAAAAAAAAATGGACGGCGTCATGAGGCCCTTCAGGGAACCGCCTAATGTGACTCATATGCATCACACTTGCTGTATTAATTGCAACCCATGAAGAAGCAAATTAAAAAGAAGCAGCAACATCAGCTCCAGCACCAACTCCAACACCAAAAACAACAACAACATCAACATCAACATCAACATCAACATCAACATCAACATCAACATCAACATCAACATCAACATCAACATCAACATCAACATCAACATCAACATCAACATCAACATCAACATCAACATCAACATCAACATCAACATCAACATCAACATCAACATCAACATCAACATCAACATCAACATCAACATCAACATCAACATCAACATCAACATCAACATCTACATCAACATCAACATCATCATCATCATCAACATCAACATCAACATCAAGAACATTATTTACAACAACAAAAACAAGAACAACAACAAAAACAAGAGTTTGGACATAAAATAGTAGTATAAAGAAACACCGTCACGTCAAAACCTACGGGGTGTGTCCACGACACAGCCAATTCTTTTTTTTTTGGTTAATATCTTAATTTTTTTTTCTTTAATAACTTATTATAGTCAATAATACTTAGATATTTCATAATTTAAGGCACTGATTTTAATTGCGGTATATTTTAAATTCCAATCAAAAAGAGAGAATGTAATTCTTCAGTTACGATTTTGAATGCAAATGCCAAAAGCAGTGATCAGCTGACAAAAATCTATTTCTTTGAAAAATAGAAACATTTAAGCTAACTGGTCTTTCCATTCAACAACCACTTAGCACACATTCCTTCTAATAACAACAATCAACATAATTTTACTTCATTTAATCTTTGGCGAAGTTTTCTATTTCTTGGCAAATCTTGTTTAGGTTGTTTTTTTTCTTCCTCTTACCAAACTGAATCGTGGTCATGGTCAACAGCCAGCCAGCCAGTCAGTCAGCCAGCTACCAAACGACGTCAGTTGCAATAAAAAGTACTGAGTTTATAGTTTCCTTGCTGCTGCACAACGAATTGCATGTCTGACTTTGCTGCTCTTTGCTGGTCCCTCTCTCTCACTTTTGAGGGAAAGAAATTTGCTTGGCAACAAGCAATTTAATATATTGCTCAAGCAGTTTGAGCTCTGCCAGTAGAATCCAAAATTTCAATTTCAAACTATGGAGCGAGTAGCTAGCTGTTCATAATATTATCTGGAACTACGCCCAAAGCCAAAAACACAAAAAAAAAAAAACAAAATCAAAAACAATAACTAAAGCATAAAATACAGAAAACAATCAGAATAAAATACAAACAGCCGCCAAGTTGGTAGTTGCAAAAACAAAAACAACAACAATAACAGTTCATAGCAAATTGCATGACACAAAATGATGTCCTTTTGCACAATTCCTAGAAAAGGATATTGAATTGAAAAAGTTTTTCCAATGAAAAGTGAAAACAACTTTTACTGCAACCAAATACAGCCAACTGATAAATGTGTGGGTTGAAAATTGCACACCACCATCAACACAACCAACAACAACACCATCACCTCCAACACTACCACCTCCAGGACACACAAACATATCCTATAAAATGTTGTATGTCGCGACGAAATGCATATAAATAAATTATAGCAGTGGCGCGTCGTCGGTCGTAATGAAAGGAAAGACAAAAAAATTAATATATATACATATATGTAGTATATGGTAGGACGATATGGGTGGAGGATAGTGCAAAAGGACACAAAAGTTAGTGAACTTCAAACATTATTAGTTTGAATTGGGTGGTGAAAAAAAAAACCTGCAAGGAATTTAAAAAATAGCGTTAAAGCAAATAAAAACAAGGACATGGCGATACGTTGTATTTATGAGCCATGAGGGGATGTACGACAATTAATTGAAAACCAAAATTACTAGTGAATATTTGTTTTAAAATGGTTAACGTGTTATTTACGAGATACTTTGATAAACTAATAAGAGTTTTGATTGAAGAGAAGTTTTCAAAAAGTGCGACGATAAAATATTTAGATGTGTTATAGGGTGTTATTTTGATAAAGTTTTTCTTGTGGGAGTAGCTGAAACGGAATAACATAAAAATATGGTTGAGCAGTCAAAATAAATGTGATACTATATAGATGTCCCAAATTAAGAGAACAATTTTTTTTCGCAAATTCACTAAACTGAGAATGGCCAGGATAATTAGCGGTCTAAATTTATAACCACCTATGTTCGCATAAAAAACCGAGAGAAACTGAGAGAAACTTGATAATAATACTATTTTTCGCAAATTTTCGGTGATCTTTTATTTTTTCTTGGATTTTATTTTATTAAGAAATAAAACCCAATCAAATTTTATTTGGAGATTATTTAATTTTGATTTTTTTTTTTTTTTTTTGGTTTATTTCATTCGGTTTGGGGATTATTTCATTCCATTAATTTGGGGGCTGCGCCTTTTACAAATTATTCATTCTGTAAAAGGTGCATGTTTTAATTTTTCCGTTGGGTGTTAATTCAAACTAAAAAAATAAAATAAATAACTGGCCATTTCAGCCCTTGAAAGGACTTTGACCTAGCTTCTTATGATCAATTGTGTTGTGCGTGTTATTAAGTTTGTACACAATTGACCGAGAACCGGACCTACACGCTTAACGCCGACTTCGAACGGCGATGAACGGAATGTTCTCGTTCTCAAGAAGCTTTACATGGCATTTTGATTACTCTCTGAGGTTTGCCATTGTCTGCAGAGAGGTGGCGGCCGTACAGAAAAATTATTTCAAATTATTTTCTGTCGCTGCTGGGGTTCGAACCTGGGTCTCCAAAGTTCGTTGACATAGCGGCCACGCACTTTAACCAACTACGCCACGGACGCCAAAATTCAAACTGCATGAAGTTAAATCCGTAAATGCGAAGATAACTTAGCAAAGACACAAACCAATATTTCTTCTCTATACAAAGTTAAATTCGTACTTTTTTGCAAAGTGACACAGTTAGGATTTTGGCCATTGAAAATTTTTGAATAGTAGCAAATGTTAGGTTCATGGTGCTACTTTTCAATGACAAAATTCTCAAAACTAAAACGCACAATTCTTAAATAATGCATACCAATGGACAGGTATTGATGCACCTTTCCAACGATATATGACTCTTTGTGGCACAGTTAGGAATTTGGCCATTGGAAATTTTTGAAATGTAGTAAACCATGAACCTATTATTTACTACTTTTCAAAAATTTCCAATCGCCAAAATTCTAACATAAAATAACTTATTTGCATTTGTTTACATTTAAAAATATTTTTTGGAATTTCTCATAAATTTTTAATTATTTTTGTGTTTCCAAGTCGATCTCAAAATGATTTCGTACAATTAAAGTTAAATTCGTACTTTGCATAGAAGTACGAATTTAACTTCGTTGTGTCGTTAGTTAAATTCGTATCAAAAGTTAAATTCGTACTTTGCAAAAAAGTACGAATTTAACTTTGTACAGAGAAGAAATATTGGTTTGTGTCTTTGCTAAGTTATCTTCGGATTTACGAATTTAACTTCACGCAGTTGTTAATTCATAATGAAATAAATCCAAAATTTTGAGGCTTATTTCATTTTCCATTTGGGTTTTATTCCATTGCATTTGGGCATTATTTCATTTCAATAATTTGGGGTTTATTTCATTTTAGTTGGGTCTTATTTCATTGGGTGTTATTTCATTGGGGGGGGGGGGGGGTATTTTATTTGGGGGTTATTTCGTGGAGCCGTTGAATCGATTTTATATTTTCAATTTTTTGTCCTTGAACTATAAAAATAAGAAAATTATATTTCGCTGAATGTCACACTAGTAAGTTTTATTTAAAAGACTTCAAACAATTTTGATGAAAATAGCAAGTTGATGGTGTTGGAGTGTTCTACAGTTATAAAGTGCCATTCCAAAATATCAGTAACGAGCGATTTTAACAGAATCAAAAGGCTTTAACTTACTTTGGCGCAAATATTGACCCACTGTTGAAAACGCCTTAGAAGCAACATGTGGCTGTATCGTTTTGTGTTCCTGTCAATATCAAAAACGATGTTGCCACTTTTCTTCGCACACATCTGCCAATTTTCATTAATTTCCCAAAAATTGATGTTTCTAATTCTAACCCTAATCAAGCAAAAAACTTTCTCTAGTGCCAAAGAAATGCATCAAAATCATAAGAAAGGTTTTTCATCTTTATATAATAGCTTTAAAAAATAGAAAGTTTTGTTTTTCATCGATGTTGAAACGAAAATGCAAATGCAATAATATTTTATTACTTAAAGAAACTTTAAAGCTTATTTTTCAAGCCTATTTTTAATTTTTTAAACATATGAAATATGAAGGTTGGTTGGCATCTACACATTTTTTATTTCCTCCAACAACAGTGTTTTACTACTTGAAATGAATTTCATGGAAATATTATTTGTTATTTAATATTTTTTTTTTATTTCATTTTAAAATGCTTGAATTTTATTTTTAAAGGCTTTGTTAATTCAATGAAAGATTTTGTTGTTATTTTTTTAGTTATGGTTAAAGTGTTAATACATACCTATTATTTATGGAATATACATACTTAAGTCTAGTCATAAATATATTTGTTTATATAAATTTAACACACACATTGATCGGCACCTACCTTAAAATTGGTATCTTTCTATAGTTCTAGAATATCTAGGGTATTCACCGCATCAAAATGATGATAACAGCAAATACCTCTGATTTCGATCAAAAGAACGCCTTGTGAACTGAAGGCGTCGTTCTTTTTTATGGCGTAAAATATACGTCAACGTTTTTGTTTATCTCTCGAAAATATTTACACTAACATAAATATTCAAACATGAGTTGCAAAAAAAATGTTTATTGACTCAAAGCAGTAAAACCTTATGAGAGTCGATAGTTGATAAAAGTCGATATTGACTACTAGTATTAAACAAAACTATTCTATTTAAAAGTTAAAAAATTTGACAAAATTTCAAAATAACAAAAAAATAAAAAAATTAAAAGTTCTAAGAAATAAATCTGACCACGTTACTTTTAAAAATAAAGCTCATTTGAGAGTTAGAAGTCATCTACTCGTAAATGTCAAAGGTAACTGTCAATAAAATGTCTAATCATCTTGCTGTTATCATATGCATATCATTGCATATTTTGGTTTATAAGACAATTTTAATGCGAAGCTACTGTTTAGTCTATCCCGTAACCAAATTTCCATGGGTCGAGAGCGAGAGAGTTTTGAGAGTGTTACTAATGTTTACAAAATATTAAATAAGTGTACTTCTCATATCTTTTCTCATTAGCATCCTATCAATTTGTGTAGATTGAAAATTTTTTAAATGTTTTCCTTTTGATTTTTTAGTGGGGGCATATAATTTGATAAGGTAGTTGCCATCATGTACTTAGATATTTAAAAACAAAAACTAAATGCATTTCGCGATAATTTTGTTTTTTGAAAATTGGGAGTAAGGAAATAATCACTGATTATGCTTAAAGTTGCTCTTTCGTTTAAGAGATTTTGCCCATAGAGCCGATAAGAAAATATATACAGAATATAAAATATATAAAAAATTATAAATAAATTTAAGTACCAACTCGAAGAATATCCATCACTACAAAAATATCGCAGCGTCTTTAAAAAAAAAATTCTGCAAAATTTCTGTATTTTAAGAATTTAATCTTGACTTATGGCAACTCTTTGACACATTTAGCCAAACCAATTTCTCACTCAACACGCCCTTTTAAGCTCATTTATTTTATTAATTTTTTCTTGTTGAAACGCACGTGCCTAAAAAGTACTTTCCTTCATTATATGATTGTTTTTTTTAACATTTGACTTGTCTTTTACTCCTTTTTGTGCACCACATATGTTGAAGTCAAAAACGCGTATCTGCATTTATTGCGTTTTAGCGATTGGAGAACAAAGACAGCAGCAACCGCACACTTAAATACACACTCACTTATGTATTTATAAACATGCATACAAACATGCATTTTGCAAGTAATTTGTTACGTTTTTATTTCAGTTTGACATAAAAATACAACAACAACAACAACAACAGCAACAATAACAGCTACAGCTACAATAATGTATTTGCGTTTCATTAATTTATTGCATTCCGTCCCGTCGGCGACAACGGCAACGTCATTGTCGACATCGATGAAGGAGGAAGGTAGACGTCCCTGATTTGACTTTTGTTTGAAAATTTTGAAAAACGCGTTCATTTTTGCGGTTTAACTCGCGAACTCTCTTTGTTTTGTTGCGAAATTGTGCAAATGTAGGGTCAGCCTCAAGCCGAACATATGTGATTTTGTTACCCTACGAGCGGCGCTTTCAAACTTTTTTTAAAATTGTGTGTCCATTTCTTCAAAATCAAAATTTTTTTTTTGTTTTGAAAATCGAGAATTATATTTTATATTGTTCCAAAATAAATTAAAAATATTTTAAAAGCTAATAATTATAAAAAGGTCAAAATATTTCGAAATTCCAGAAGCTTTAAAGGTATTCACGATTTTCTGGTCTTGTGTAATTGTTTGTTATCGAATTTGAAATATTTAAAAAATATATGTATTGCAAATTTTAAATTATTAACCGTAAATACAACATAATGAATATTGATTTTGATGAAATTTCATAGATCTTTTGCATAATTTGGGGCATGGTTACTTCATGGTTACTTTGAGAGTTGGAACTGTTTATAATAACCTCAAATCGAAAAGTATTACGGTGTTAAATCGCTAGATCTTGCTGTCCAATTATTGTTTCCAAACGCGAAATTACACGACCAAGGAACTACGTGTGCAATAGGTCGATTGTATCGCGACTTGCATGGCACGTAACTTCAGCTTTACGAAAGAAGAGGTCATATGTGTTCTTATACTCCATCTTCGATGGCAAAAAGATTGAATCTCATATCTCTGTAGCATCATTTTCGAAAAAGTACGGTCCTATGATGCCTCCGGCCCACAATCTGTGCTAAAGAGTTAGTAGTTTGAGTGCATTTCCATCTCCCGAATCGTTTGTGGATTTTCGTATCTACAATTTGCCGTCAATTTTGTTTATTAACGTAGCCGTCAATGTGAAAATGAGCTTTGTAAGCAAAAATCACCGTTCATGTTTTCCAAGATCCAATCAGAGAACATATGGTGCTATTGGTGGTCTGCTGACTGTAGTTCTTGAGTCAATTGGACCTTGTATACATACAGAGTTAAATCTTTTGTCATTATTGGTTGCACACTGCGTGGAGAGATTATGTTCTTGAGCACGGTGACGAACTGAAGTGTTGAGATGCGAAATGAGATCGTTTTCAACACTTTCTCTTCACTGCTTTGATATTTTCGGATAAACGTCCTGGCCGAAGATGTTTCGGTGTTTTCACATCTTGCACTAAGCCGTCCTTTGCAATTTTTTGATTACGTTATGCACACACATGAGGAAAATTTGGTCTAATTTTGCGCATCGTAACTACGATTAAATGCGAATTTCCTTAAAAAACTTCAAAGAATTCTGTTCTTTCTTCCTGTAGCATTCTATGGCAAATTTCCCGCGTTTATAAATGACATATGCAAGATTTGAAAACAGCCAAGCAACTAGCCATTAAATAATACACCTCTGCAACCCTACATCTCTTGTTGATATACTCATCAAATGACCTAAAATATCTAGCTTAAAAGATAAATTTCAAACTGACTAGTCTGTGGTACCTTATAAACTAGTGATTTAATTGTAATTAGTTTCTAAATGTAAATTGCTGAAAACCCATTCTTTACTGTTGTTATATTTTAACAAAAAATTGCCGACTGTAGCGCTGTTCAAATTGCTGCTAATCGTTTCATGCCTGACAATCACATTTTAACAAAGGGTAAATATATGACTAGGTTTTAACCCGTTATTTTTGTTTTTTTTTATATATTTAGCATCCTTATTTTTTTAAGTTCAATAAAAACTTTTCGTCATACTTTCTGTGAGTCTAGCGAGTTAGTACTTGAGACAAAAATAACACATGCCTGCAAAATCTGGCTAAGTTGTTATTGTTGTTGTTTCTTAATTGAATCAATTTACATATTTAATTACGAGGTTGGAGACCAATCATTGCAATTTCTTTCTTTTATATTAATTCTAGTTATTCACTCGTCCAACCAGTTCTTGTTGTTTTATGCTCATTGCAAATATTTGAAGAAAACTTCTTAGTATCTTTGAATTAAGGGAGGAGATGCTTTTATGATTACGTTTTTAAGTGATTTTTCATGAATTGTATGAATTGTTTTTTCACAAATTAGGAATGTGTACAATTTTTTGAAACCGTTAGAATATTTTATGCATACTGTACTGGCCAGATAAAAGTTAACACTGCGAACATTGAAAGTAAGTCCCATAAATCAAGGTTTAACGCTGTTTGATTGATTTAGAAGTACATAAAACTATAGTAATTTTATTTCAAGTCATTTTTATTAATGGCATGGGCTTGGATTTCAATCAATAATAAATAAAACAAACAAATTCAAAATTACTAATTAAAAGTTAAATAAAAGTACAAAAGAAAAATGTTATGTCAAAAATGTTTACAAAGGAAAAGAGGGAAATAATGATAATAATACTTCAAAAATATAACAAATAAAATATGAAAATAGAAAATCGAAATTTTGTAGGTCCTTCTCTTGCTTCAATTACGCCCTCTATTTGTCTTGGCATTGATGATATTAAATTTTGGCAATATTCCAAAGAAATATCATTTTTCAAAGAATCTGAGATGGCAGATTTGAATTCTTGTTTTGTTCTGGAATTCTTCTTGAAGATTTTCAGCTTAAGAAGTGATCGGCATCCTTCTACTGGGTTTAAATCGGGACTATTTCCAGCCCAACTTGGTGTTTTCAACTTCATTTCCGATATAAAATCCTTCACCTATTAAAAAATTATAAACCGATTTTTATTTTTTTTTCTCTTTGTTGAGAAAACTTAAACACTTAAACACAGACCACTATATAAGGAAAGTGACTTACTTTTTTAGCTCGATTACAGACATTGGAACATTGGGTCGACTGTTACCGGAAATAGCCTATCAACTGAGGGAATAATGTGGTCACTAATTATTTTCAATTAACTCTCACAGTTCATGGAAATAGTACAGAAAGTCAAGTCACCAATTCCGTAGTAGCTAAGACATTCCCATATCATGTAACTGTCCATGAATTTTTCACCTGCTCTACGGCGAACATACCGCACCCCATCAGACTGGTTCATATTATACTTTGGTATGAATGGTTCATATACCCGTTTGCACTCATTCACAGTCCAATTTTTGTAAGTTTTCGCGAACTCTAGCATCGGTAACCGCATTTTAGTAGTTAGCCCTGGCTTTTGACAGGCTCGTCTTGTCGATTATCCTCTACTCTGGAGCCTTCTCCTGGCCGTTCGATCGCTTATTTTTGTATTTGTCATTTCAAGGAACTCAAACTTTATTTCGCGAGGCATTTTTTTCCTATCCGAATATATCGTTTCCTGTACCGATTTTTTTTTTTTGCTCGTACCAAAAATAGTAAGATTTTTAATTATCTTAGCAATTGTGACATGGCTACAGCCTTTCCGAATTGCAATTTACCGAGTTGATAACCTTACTTTATGCAGAGCAACAAAAGCAATTTTGTTCTTCACTTTTTTTACGCGTCATGAACTTGAACTTGAACTTGAAATTGAAACTGAACAATATAATGCAATAAAGCAAACATGCCCACCTAATTGCCCGTATGGCCCGCGTGGCCCTTCATACAAATTTTTTTCTATCTTAATTTTGTCTTTACGATGAGCCAAAATCAAAGAACACTTCTATAAAACAAAACAAACCGCACTCGTTCAATGTTCAGCACATTTTCCAGCGAATTTTACAAAAACAATTGCATGCAAAGCCAAAATAATAACGCACACTAGATGATGTCGATGCTGAAGCTGATTGTCCCGTTACTTGTGTGTCGAGTAATTTTTCGTGCAAACATTGTTAGTTTACTTTGTTACATGTGATTTTATTGCATTGTAATTGTTTTTTTGTCAAAAAAGAGAATGAGCAACATTTTGTGTTTGTTTTTTTTTTAGTTTTTTTTTAAGCATTGGCGCGCTCTTAAAATTTCTTGGGCCCTACTGCAATAAAGGAAAAAGGTGATGCAATTACAGTATTGTTACTAAGTGTCGCTTTGCAAACTAAACTAAAGTTAATAATGGTGTTAACTTTTATCTGGCCAGTACGTTTATTTAAGTAAATTAGTTTTTTAAGTCTTTACTTGAAAAATATAGAAGATATCAGGTGCCACGCATCGTAGTTCATCCTCAGATTTAGCTGCTTGTGTACATTTTGGAGGTCGAAGTTATGTTACATGCCACACGCTCCGTCACTTAACGAGGGACGCTTCCTAAATCGTTCATAACATCAGAATGAATTGAAATTTTTATTTGAAACTTTGGGAATAAAGTTTTTAATGGTTCTACTAACAATTCATGGAATAAAAAAAGAATGAATTTTTTAAGTCATCTAAACCGATTTCCCCCCTTAAAACTTAAAATTATTTCTTCTTAAAACTGTAAATTTATTTTCAATTCATAACTGAACTCAGCAAAAACTTAATTTTTGAAGCAATAGATGTCTCGTAAAAGTCGTTAAAATAAGTCGCTTGCTTATCGAAAATTCTTTTTAGAATTTCAACATAAAAGTACAGCCGGGATTTTACCCGATTGTTCGTTTAGTAGCTAAAAATAATATTTATTTTTTTAACTCTTGCATACTTTAACATCCGGTGATATTTATCCAGTGTTTGTGGTTTTCAAATGAAGCGAATGTGCTAAAAATTAAAATATATGAAGTTGATTTTATGCGCAAATGTAATCTTTTGTGTGGGTGCTTTTTTCGTTTTTTTTTATTTCAGCTATAGTTGTTGTTATTAGGGGGATTTAAGCACGCTTACAACTTTTTATGGCAGCACAGAAAAAAAACCAACACAGTTCTACCATTTTAAGCATCAATTTGCAAAGTCAACGACATTGCAAAGTATGAAAGAAGGCAAAAAAAAAAAACCGAAATATTGGCAATTTCAGTCACGTTATAGTAATTTTTTATATTCTGCAAAAACGTTAATATATCGCTTAAAAGTAAAATAAAAATTATTCTACTCTATACTATGTCAATGGAAACTTAAATGCTTATCTATAGAGTTTTTGACTTGCTCAAAAAGGTGCAACACGCATTGAATAAAAACAAAAAAAAAATCGTTTAAACCATCCTGCATCTCCTTAAAAGAAAACCATGGAAACTCAGAGTACTTGACTAAATTTATGACAGCGGGTGGTGGGGTAAAAGCAATGAACCCACGGACAGTGTATTTTGTTTGTAGTGGACAACAGAATTTAAGCGAGCTTTTAACATTTGGCGCCATAATTAATACCTACATATTTGACATATTTCACAATAAATATCAGCCAAACAGCAAATAAAATAAACCAAACAACAACAACAACAACAACAACAACCCCAACAAAAATAATAATAATAAACCATATTTGGAAAGTATACGAAGCAGTAGCTCCCCCCACCCACCATTTACACCACCACTCGCAAGACAAATGAGCCAAGCCAGGCTCCGGTGTCGATTTCGCGTGAAAAACGCAAACAAACAACTTGTGAAATGAACTCGCGCCAAGAACAGACAGTATTTATTTTCTGCTTGGGTTGGGCAGCTTGTCTGGCATGTCTCTCTGTCTGTCAGTTAATGTAGTATCTGTCGTTCGGTCGCTGGGTCGTTCGGTTGATCGTTCAAGCAATAAGCGACGAGTAAAGTTTAAATGTCAATGACATTTTGTTGAATTTTTGTCAGTTCAAGTTTTCAGTATCATAGCCTTATTATATTTTGTTTTTACTTTCATGAATGTCTTTTTTAAAAAAACTTTTTTCTACATTTAATATTTACAGATTTCAATAAATTTCATTATTTTTCCCATGATTTTCATTTATTTATATTTGTATTTGGATATGCCTTAAAATTTCTCCAAAAAATTTGTTTGTTAATAATACCTATTAAGTTTGTCGTTATTTTTTATTTTATGAATTTTAAACTTTAGATAAAAACATTTATTAATTTTAAAATATCCATGCAAAGTATTATAGACAAAAGATATATTTTCAGTATAAAATTTGATAAAAAAGTTGAATTTTCTGGGGGTGCTATCTCCCGTTCTTACCATCAAAAAGTACCATCAAAACTTCGACCCATACATATTGGTAAATATGTTTACGTTAAACGTAAAACAATACAAATTCAAATAAGAGTAAAACCCGCTTATACAGTCTGTTAAGTAAGAGTGTGTACGGAATTATTCACAGTCGGTAAATAGTGCAACCCTGAAATTTTGCCACCAAGTAGACATAACTTCTGCACTTGACGCACTAGTAAAAAAGTTAAATTGGTGGTCGAAACTTTGTCATAAAAGTGTGTTAGGCATAAGAGTGTTGCATACGCAGAACGGTTCGAGGCAGTTTTCCTCTGCAACCATCCTAAAGGACCAAAAATGTCCTATGCAGCGGCGGCAAAGTATTTGAAAAAGTCAAAAGTTTTTGTCCAGATGTGGGTGCAACGCTTTAAGGAATGTAAAAACCGCGATGACCTTCCCGATCAACAGGGTAGGCTCAACAAGGAACGTGACCAATAAGGATGAAAAAATTATAGTGAGTTTGTTTTCGCGGAATCTTGGCTTAAGCTTGCATCAAGGGCAAGCGAAATTTAGGCAAAAAGGTCTTAGTATATCGCACGTAACTATTCGTTACCATTTGCGTGCAAATAATTTGAAATGGCGAAGCACAATGAAGAAACCACTGTTGTCCGAAAAAAACATTGCTAAAAGAATGGCTTGGCAACAGAAAATTTGGAGTAACGTGCACTTCTCCGACGAATCTTCTGTTTGGAATTATTCGATCGTACCGCGGGCTTGGTCTTCGTAGTCAAGTAATTTTGTCCAGAGCACCGTTAAACATCCCATTAAAATTCATCTTTGGGGATGCTCCTCAAAAAAGGGTTTCGGCACTTTGCACCTCTTTACCGAGAACCTTAATTCTGCCAGAATGGTCAAAAATTATGAGAAGGCTTTATTACTGACTGTCAAATGCCAATTTATAATCAAAAATGAAGACTGGATTCTGCAGGAGGACAATGACCCCAAACACCGCAGCCGTCTCTGCACCGAATGGAAACGCGGCATCGTCACATTAGATTGGCCTGCACAATCGCCTGATCCATCGAAAACGTCTGGGGCTACATCGAGCAGAAGCTTCGAGGGAGACCTATCTAAACTTTCAAACAGCTTTCCCGAGAAATTCGACGCATTTGGAGAGCTCTTCCTGTCGAATATGCCGAAAATTTAGTGGAATGTATGCCGCGGAGATGTCAAGCGATTATTAACGCTGGTGGTGATTGGACACCTTATTAATATGATTGCATCGTGCTTCGGAAGATGTATAATGAATGTATGTAAAGAACTTATTTTCTTAAATAAATTTTTAGATAAATTATGCCGTACACGCTCTTACTTAACAGACTGTATCACAAATTTGTCTAAAAATTATCGTCGTTATAGAGTGCAGATACATAGCTTATGATAACCCACAGTTTCTAAAAATTAAAATTTTTTAAGGCCAGTGGATTTTTAGTCTTTACCATCCATATTTGGTATAGAGACAAAATCTATTTTGATAGAGACAAAAAAAAGTTTAAAATTATTCTGGTTAATCAAATTCTTTAAAAAAAGGGGCTCCAAATTTAAGGACTCCTTAAAAAGTAATCGACTATGATAGTAATATGAACTTTAATGGGTTCTACACCTATGGTTCCATAACAAAAAGGATTCGCTCGGACTATATATGATTATAGATGAATCTTTTCAATTATTTTGGCTTCTGCGGACTTCTTGGACAAACAATGATGGTTTTTTGATGAATTGATTCCTCCAAAGTTATATATGGACCTAGATAATTATATACAAGAACGCAAGTAACCTTTATAACAATATACCGCTCGATATACCTATTGATAGAATTATCAGTTTTTTTTTTCAAGTGTCCATAAGAGCTAATTAAGCCTATAATGCACCATGTTTTATTCTTGCCATAACTTGAAATGTGCGGCTTTTTTTTAAAAAAAAAATGTTAAACACTAAAAAAATTTAAAAAACAATAAAAATAATAAAAATGATTAAAGTTTTAAAAACTATAAATAAATAAAAATAATAAAAATTATAAAAACGATCAAAATAACAACAAAAAAATTAAAATAGCAAAAAACTTGAATTAATGAAAATAATAAAATTAATAGAAATAGTAAAAATCGTCAAAAAATTAAAAAAAAATTAAAACTGATAAAAAAATATTTAATTATTATTTAAAAATAAAATAAAAATATATATACAAAACCATAATAACAGACATAATTAAAAAACAACAAATAAAATGATTAATTGAAATAATAAAATTTATTAAAATATAAACAATAAAATATTAAAAATTGCAATAATAATAAAAAATAATAGGTACAATATTAAAATTAAAATAATAAAAGAAACAAAAGTTATAAAATGTGAAAAAGCTTATATATAATAAAATGATTATAATTAATAAGTAGAAAAAATGTAATAAAATTATATTTAATATAATAAAATGAAAAAAATATTAAGATCATTCATTGAAAATAAAATAACAAAAACCACGAAAATAATAAAAACAATAAAAGTAATTATAAAACAATAATAATACAAATTTTTACAATACAATTATTTAATTATTTTTTTTATTATAATACAAGCAAGGCTTGTAGTATTAAATTAAAAAAAAAATAAACTCAAGAAAATTCCCAGCTTATAATTTCAATGTTTTTAACTAAACGCTACATTAATGTCATGATGTCAACCACGACAAGACCAGCATTGCTCGGACATGCACGACATAACAAAAATCATTGAAATTCTTTATATGGATGAAATTAATTAAGAAAATCCAAAACATAAAAAGTGAGTTAAATAAACTTGAACTTGTCAGCTGCATTGTTTGTAACGTATGCTACAATATCTGCGACTACTAACTACAAATATAATGAAATTCTTTGATGCCATTGTTTTGTACTTGAAATTATGTGTTGACAAGCCTAACATTGAATTAAATGTTTAATTATGCGCATTTATTTTATTGTTAATTGCATTCAATAAAATTCATAAAAAAAATTTCAATCATTTCTTATTAAACTCTTGCATAAATATTGTATAAAGTGCGGGTTTTATTGTTAATATTGTGATAGGTAATGTATAATCAAAACATAAATTTAAAACAACAGTCAAATGCAGACTCAAAACTACCAAAATTATGTCATTTAAATAGAAAAATACAGTTTCCTTAACATATCGTCTTAAACAATACTCGTCAGAACCATACTTGACGACGTCGGTTTAGAAGAGCAATGACGTAAATGCAAATTTTGTCAAATTGGGTTTATTGGGTTATTGATATCGCCAATATCACTGGGGAGATGGGAGAAAAACTGTAGTTTGTTAAGAACCGTCACAGCGTACTTGTGTCGTTATTGAAATATCAGTTGTAGACGCCTTGTTACAAAAATATATAGTTGTTTTTATGGCAAATGCAAATTTATCCTCTTTTTACTAAGTTAAGCAATACAAAGTTCAACTATATAAGCTCAATCTAGTATTTCATAAAAAAATTAAATTGATTTTACTCGAACTGCAAATTATAATCAATTTGAAAATCAGTTGAATTTCACAATAAAAAAAAAACAAATAAAAAAATAAACTATCATGAGAGTTAGATATGGGTATCAAGAGTAGAAGAAAAGATCTACCGCATTGACCTTGAGTTGAAAACAAATTTCGATTTTATGCATCGTATTCTACACATTCTCACATTGATAAAGAAATACATGCAATATACATATATATGTATGTAAATTGATGACGATCGTTTCGTCACCACCTACTCACTCTATCAATATAAAATTTACAAAAATTTTAAAATAAACATCTCTATAGCCTCTCTCAAATGCAGGCAATTAATTAATTAAAAAAAAAAAAAAAAAACAAAAACTAATAGATAAGATCAAAGCTCTCTGTTCGGTTCCAATAAACGAACGCCTATAAATGTTTATAAACTTAGTATGAGTTATTAATTGACTTAATAACAAATATATTACTCTTTTATCTCTTTCAATGAGGTACGTTATTTTGACTCAATGCCTGGTTTCTCTTCTGTTTTCTAACTCTTTATGATCATGCGTCAGTGATCTGCATGAAATACAATTATTTACACAACTTCCCTTTGGGTTTTTTCTTAACTTCCGATTTAGACTTGAAAAATTTGCTTAAATATATAGTTAGTAGCTTTTATTAATACGGAGAATTTTTTATTTATCTCTATTTTTGCATTTTCTTTTAATTTGCAAAATGAAACACACGGGACACATACTCATACATAATACAACAATTTGCGAGAGAGACGCACGATCGTGACTTGATTGCTAGCTAGATCGTTTGATGTGTGTGTGTGCTGCTGGTTGACGTGTTCAGCTATTTTTAAAAATTTAATTTTTACTCGTACAAGGCGGCAATGACGTAATGAGCCAAAAACAACAATTTTGTCAATAATAAAAACGATACAATAAAAATAAAATACTTCAAGAGTGACATACATATTCGTACTCGTACAAGTATGTTTTTGTATATTTAATGCTTTACTTCGTTTACATCATGAAATTTTAATAAAAGTTCATGAAATGAATTAAATAATTTTTTGAAACTATTTTTTTTTTATTTTATTTAAATAAAATTTTTTATAAATAAAGAAATGACACTAATTTTTCTTTTAAACTAATTATTTTATAAAGACGACATAACAAAAATAATTTAAATTCTTTATAAAAAAAAAATTCTCTATAAAAAAGTTTTTAATTACTTTTAGATAATCCCTCTGGTAAAAATTGGAAGGCTTCCATATGGAAGTGATTTGGAAACATTCCTTATCTTATTTATGGGAATTTTTAAATTGATATTGTTTCCAAACCGCTTTCTTAAGAATGTATGTGGAAACAGCAGCATTGGAAGTATTGGGGAAACATTCCTCATCGTATTATTATGAAACTTATGAGAAGTTTTAAATTGATATTGTTTCCAAACCGCTTCTTAAGGAATCCATGTGGAAACTTTTGCTTGGTGTGGGGCATTTCCAATTTCAATTTATTTCCAATAATAAAATCTCGAATAACAAGGCAGCTTCAGTAGTCGAGTAGGTAGCGTGCTTGACTTTCGCCCCAGAGGTCCCGGGTTGGAATCCCATTTTTAGTTGTTATTTATTTGTTGTTGTTTCCACGTTCATTTTTAGGACAATGGAGAGGAATGTTTCCACATTCATTTTTAAGACAGCGGAGAGGAATGTTTCCCTCCAATGACATAGTGTGTCCAGTGGCAGATCTAGGATTCGCCAAAGGGGCAGGGGGGGGTCTGAAACTATACTTTTGTATGCCAAAGGTTGGCTGAAACGTCTTTTTGGACTTTTTTCATTTTTGTCCATACAAAAAATTCTCCAAGGGGGGGGGGGGGGGGGTTTAAAGCCATTTCAGCCCGTATTTAGATCCGCCACTGAGTGTGTCTAACGTAAGGGAATGGTTCTTACATTCTATGGAATGTTTCCTGCTAATTTTTTTTTTTTTTTTTTAGATTTGAACTAAGGATTTCAGGTGGAATACCTATTCAGTCAAGTCTGCTTTGGTTCGAAATGGGGTGATTGATTAGTGGGAAGGAAAGATCAATCAGGTGAAACACGTGTAGGATGTTCTGAGCGTGGTGGAAAGCCAAAGAAACATGTGAATTTGAATCAGAGGCAAGTGTTATGCCTGTACCTCAGTCAATTCAAGTTATAAGGCAATCTCATCCACAAACTTCTCTACCATCAACTACAACTTCAAGTCGTAAATATTGATGAATTTTCAATTTCAGTTGATTAGAAAAGAGGATAGAAAATTGCAAATGCGAAAGGTTTTAAAGCGTAGGACCATGGCCTGGCCGGGAATCGAACCCGGGACCCCTGGGGTAGCAGTCGAGCACGCTACCTACTTGACTACCGAGGCCGCCTAATTTTTCTTTCTTTTTTTTTTTAATAAATAAGAAACAAGTTACGGAAAGTTGCCTCATGCAAGCGAACCGGTGCAAAATTCATTTTGATACACGTTCTTGTACATTTTAAAACGTAAGAGCAATAGTACGCCCCTGAGTGTGTGCTCAAAAGAGACGATTTTGGTTCATGAACGGGTATGGGCAGAGAGCGCTCTGGGAGCGTTGAGCATAAGAATTGAGAGCAAAAGCTAATGTAGCAACACAAAAGGCAACAACAAATCAAAGACAAAAGAGAAACACAGAAACAGCACAGAAGCTTTAAATGTAGTGGTGCCCATACCCGTTCATGAATCATGAGCGGGTATGGGCACCACTACATTTAAAGCTTCTGTGTTGTTTCTGTGTTTGTATTTTGTCTTTGATTTGTTGTTGCGTTTTGTGTTGTTACATAAACCTTTGCTCTCAATTCTTATTCTCAACGCTCCCAGAGCGCTCTCTGCCCATAGCTGATTCCATTTGAATTATATATAGACCTTAATTATTATAAACAATAAGGCGATAGAGCCGTTACAAGTTCCTATCACGAAATTTTATCAGTACATTATCTCGGTGAAACCTTTTGATCGTAGAATCATCGACATTTTCATAAGAGTGACTAAAATCCATAAAACTCACCTAAGAGCTAACAAGAAGATCACGTTCAATTTATAAAAAAAATCAAATTAAATTAGAAAATTAACTAAATCCGATGAAAACCAATCCTATCTCCCATACAAAGTGACTATATCCTAATAGTAAAATCTCCAAAAATTTCTCAAAAACTATTCTAAAACATTGAAATTTTGCAGATAAGCTTTGATTGCAAATACGCACTCTTCGTTTGAAATTTGGTAAAGTCTGATGAAGACCACGCCTACCCCCAAACAAAGTGACTATCAATATGGTACAATCTCTGAAAATTCCACAATATTGTATCTAAAATCTTTATAACCTTGAAAATTATATAATAAACACAAGTGTGGGGGAGTATTTTAACTAAGACCAAGCCGAAGATAATAAATACATTCCTAGCTAGTTTGTTGATAAACTTGTTGTCTCTTTTTTATTTTTATGTTTCAACATAAACGTTATTGCCTTATAGTTTGTTTTGCAATCGTAATGCCTCATGACAACAAAAACGTACTAATTTTCAACACGAATAATAAAAGTAATGAACTGGAATAAATGCAAAAAACATTCGTTACTCCAGGGAGCTTGTACTTTATAGATTAAATATAGATTGTAAATTATAAACATAGGGAACAGGTTTTTTTTTTTTTAACATATAAAAGTTACAAATAAAACACACCAGATAAGATTAATTGTTCAAGTCAAACCCAAAATTCCAAACAAGAGTGTAAAAATAGTAAAACATTTTGGATGTTATGAAAGAAGGTATTTTACCTAGTATAAGCGATTAAAAATAAACAAGGTAGGACATAAACGTCTGTGTCTCCAAATATCTAAAGCTAACAGAAAAAAAAGAAAACAAAGCTGAACCAAAAAAAAAAAAACCGCACAATATTTATTTTTTAAAACAAACACAATACTTATTTTTTAAAACAAACACCTTCAATGTACTTATAAGTAAAATTAATTTTTTTAAGTAGGTTAAAAACATAAAAACAAAACCGCAAAGGTTGCAGTTTTACGGGCGGCTAAGATGAAAGTTTTTTAAAAAATTAAAAAAAAAAAAAACAAAAGAAGATTGTAATACTTATATAGAAAGAAAATAATAAAAACAAATAACGAAGAAAAGAAGAAGAAGAAGAAAGATTGTTTTAAAATACAAACATTCTGAATTATCTGCCATATGTAGCAATCTTGATTTAACTTTAGAAACTTAAAACATCTGTTGTTGGTGTACTACAGTCGAAACATGTCAGTGTTGACAGTTTTCGAAATAAATTTCTTTGCTTTCTTACAAACACAAAGTTTGCGATAAAAGGCCGATTTATTTTTGTTATTTTTTTATAACATCAACCGAAAGATTGATCAGCGCAAAGTTTTGTTTTTTTTTTTTTGTTTTTGTTGGCTGGTCTTATTTTATTATTTTTATTTTTAACCAATTAAAAAATTTTGCAATTAAGGAATTTCACCAAGTTTTATTGTTGTTTTGATGTTGATTATCTTTTTCATCTTGATGTTTTATAACTTTTACGATTGCCATAAATTTAAGTTTCAGGCAATTTTTCATTAAATACGGATCTTTTTCATTTAAGGAGTGCAGCAGGAGAGTTCAATGACTTTCAAACAAATATCTGACATCAACTAAAAATAAAATTTTTAAAATCAGTAATAATTTTAAAAGAAGTGTGTTTAATGATTATGAATCCACTTAATTGGTTTTTTTTATATATCTTGAAGTACAAAAATAGAGTAAAAAATAAAACAAAAGAGGATGCAGTTGATTCTGTCATGAACACACCCGTAGATTTTGACTTGACAACGAATCTTTTTCGTAGTCCTTATGCTTATCTGTATCCTCTTTGTTACTCTTTTACTTTTGTGCTTTTAACCTTATTCTTCTCTAACTCCTTCTCGTAATCCTTGTTCAAATTCTTGTTTTAATCCATGTCCTAGTCCTTATCCGAATCCATTTAAAAATCTTGCCCCAATTCTTGTCCCAATTTTTGTCCCAATTCTTGTCCCAATTCATGGCCCAATTCTTGTTCCAATTCTTTTGTTAATTCTTGTCCAAAGTGTTTTCCCAATCCTTGTGTTAATCCATGTCCTAATCATTGCCCACATCCTTGTTCTCGTCCTTTTTCTACTCCTTGTCCTAGTCCTTATCCTAAGCTTTGTCCAAATTATTGTACCAGTCCTTGACCTAATCCTTTTTCTGCTTTGTCCAAATTCTTGTCCTGGTCCGAATTCTGGTCCTAGTCCTTGTCCGAGTTAATTAAATTATTCTTGCCCGACTTATTGATGGAATTTTTTTCTTAATACTTGTTTGAAGTGTTCTCAAAATTCTTGTCTCAATCCTTATCTCATTCCTTGTCTGAATACTTGTCCTAACCCTTGACCAAATTCTCGTCTTCTTTCTAATCTTTGCCAAACCCTTATCTTAATCCCACCATTTTGTACTCAATCGTTGTGCAAATCCTTGTCCTCATTCTACTTCTGATCCTTCTTTAAATCCAATCATAGGGATTTTGTTTGCATTTGGATTCTTGTTCCAATATATATGTCCTACTTAATGTTTCTTGTAATTTGCTTTTGCTTTTTTGTAGTACTTTATTATTTACCTTAGCGCTATGCAATAAATGCATGCAACAATGTTGCTTTTCCGTTACATTGAGCAGTTCCCTGCGGGACCTCATGACGACATATTTTTTTTTTTTATCATGTGGCCTTAAACCTCACCTTTATTTTCGTACCGTTTATCATAGCGTCAGTAGCCACGGAGTCATAATTCCATGCAACGTTTTTTTATTGATGTTGCATTTTCACTGCATTAAGCGGTTACCTCCATGGTGTCATGGCGCTAAAAACTGTTTGTTAATTTTCGTTATGAGGTCAAAGAACCAATCTTTGCTGTCATAACATAAAATTTATCGTAGCACCTCTACTGAGCGAATAATATTTCCATGCAACAATATTGCATTTTTGTTGCATAAGCTGCCTCCGCGACCTGACAACGTCAGAATTTATTTTATTTATTTTTCTCGTAAGACTTGTTGGAAGTCCTTCATTTTCTTTTTCTTTCCAACGCTGTTGCATGATTGTTGTAATTTTGATCTTGTAGCTGCTCTTACACCTCATGATGTCACAAAATTGTCGTCTATTTTTGTTAGGGCTAAGAATCAGCCTTTACTTTTTTACCGTAGCACCGATACATAGCTAGTATATGTCCTGTTAATATCATAATTTTTTTATTTTATATTCTTGTCATAAGATCAAAGATTAAACCTTTTCTGTAACTTACAGTAACTTTTCTCTTAACACCTACACTCAGCTAGGAACAATTCCATGCCACGACGATGCGTTTTGGAAAAAATGCTTTCTTCGAATTTTTTTTTAAACATTCTCGGTTAATGTAACATTGTCACTTCAAAAATCTTAATTTAGCAAAGTATTTCGTTGAATCATACTATTCAATACAAAGGTAAATTATAACCTAGATCAGTGGACACAGTCCATCAGTGGACATGACACATTCCAAGGAATTATTGTGAATTTTCTTGCTCCAAATCCATTGACATCCTTTGAAGTGGAACATTCTTCTGGCCAAAATAAATTAGCCTAGCTTTAAATATAATTTTTAACAGTACAACAACTAATAAGTGTAAAACACCTGTTTTGTGAAAATAACAATTAACATGACATGCGTACAAAAATAAAAAAAAACATTGCGTTAATCTTTCCGAAAAGATAAAAGCTAAGAAAAGAAAACTGAGCACTGAACACGGATAGAGCCTAAGAAGCGTGAGATTAAAAAAATTGGCAAGCAAGATAAAAGCCAAATAAAACCTTATAATCTGCCTGAGAAAAGTAGACAACACGCAAAAAAAAACAAGAGAATACATTTGAATCAACAGAAATACTAAAAATACTTTTTTCTTTGTGGCTAAGACAGAGAGTCAAGAGTGAAGTCAGAACAATTAATAGTAATAAACTAAGAGAAATTCAAATTCAATAAAATCTCTTCTTCAAACTTGGCAAAATTACACTGGTCAACACGACTTTTTGCCGTTAATCCAATTGTTAACAAAAAAATTATAAAATTTTTTTATTGCATCGTTATATCTAAATAAATTATAACTGTAAATTTGATATAATTTTTTACGGTATATCGAAAAAATTATTATAACTGGCCATACTAGCAAAAACAAGACTGATATTTATAAGTAGAATAGGTAGTTAGGAAGGATAGGATAGGTAGAAAGGATAGTATAGGTAGGTAAGTAGGTATTTTGAACTTGGAGGTTTTCAGTAGGATATGTTGATATTGATATGTTGAAACATGCACGCAAAGAAAAAAAACGTTTATCGCCAGTTTGCCGCAAACGAACTTCGTTTGTCGTGCTTGAAATCGTTTATTGCAAACGTTTCAACAGTTGTCATAAACGTTGAACGAAAAATAAACAAAATTTTCAGTTGTGAGAAACGAGTCATTTAGTTGCAGGAAATGAATTTCGTTTGTCATAAACGCGAGTGATTTTTAAATTGCAGCAATTGAAAACTTCGTTTTTCCCAACTGAAAATTTTTTTTATTATTCCCTGCGTTGTATAAACATAACGCTTATAGTTTAGAGTTACTTTTTGGACAAATTGTTACTATATAAGGAAATTGGTAGTTTGCTTAATACGCGAACGAAGATAGCAACAGAGGTGGAATCCATAAGAAGACGGACGGACATAATGAGAAAGATTATTAATATAATAAATAATAATGACCGAAATAGCTTGCGGTTTATATATATAAGATATATTTTTAAGTTATGACAACTGAATATTCGTTTGCGGCAAATACAGCTCGCAAACGAAGTATAGTTGGTGAATTTTTCAGTTGTGGTAAACGAAAAATTTCTTTGCGTGTGGGAGTTTAATATTGCAACAACATTTACTCGATTTCTATTTCTACTGTTTTTTTTTTTCAACTGATTATTGTTAAATGTGTTAAGTTTTTTAGTTAATTTTCATGTGTTTAGTTTTGAAGAATGTACTAAATACATGCTAGTATTAGATACCTTAGATTACAATATGAATCGCAAATTTTATTTTTGGAGAGTTTCAAGTTAAAATCGAGAATGGCTAACGCCGTACCAGATAACATTAATAATTTGTATTTTGGTTATTATTTTTGTTTAAGGTGTATTAGTTTTTTAAGAAGATGGTCCAAAGGTACTCACCCATTAATGCTCTTTACTAAACCTGTAATTAAGAGGGAACAGACAGATTGCTTGTGAGTCTGTTTAACGAAACTGAAGTATACCTTCTTATAAAACGAGATAAAATTGTTAGTTCTGACGTGGAAACAGTTTCGGACCCTCTTCCTCATACCGCCTGGACAAAAAATTTGTCGGGAAATTCAAAGTCTGCAAACTATAAGGAGTCGGAGTCGAAGGTTCAAGGAAATGACACCAGACAAATCAATTGTAATGTTGTAAGTGCTGATACAAGACTATTCTACCCACCTTCAAACCATTTTCTGGGTGTCATCTCTTTCAGTAAATCCCTTATATTTAATATATAAGTATTTAACATAAAAATATTTAATACAGGGTACACCTCAATATTGAAACAAATAATACAAATATGTGGATGGAATTGGTTGATTACCATTCACATATATTGATGAAAAACGAGACCGATCAAAAATCTCTATGGATTGTCAGCAACATTGCCACCCGGTTGCAACTTCCTGCCGACCAATGTAGGTCCACTCGCGACATTGAGCTGCCACAGCCAACGCGATACTCCCAGAAGGTCCATAGTCAACACGGCAAAAGGTTCCACAAAGAAAACATCGCATCAATACCATCGAAATCATCAAAAAATCCATATTTTAATGAAAGAATATTTATAATTGACTGTGACTTTTTGGCACTAAATTGTAGATGGCTAGACAAAATAAACATTGGCCATCAGTATCCTAGTATAATACTGCTGACAATACTTCTCCTACTGTAACGCATTTTCGTTAGCACTGCTTAGAGGGAAAATTTGGATGCGTTGTCACGGTATCCTTTTTCTGGTATCTCATAGAATGTCTCAAAGAATGCAAAATTCCAATATTCGATTTTAGCTAACGATTTTTCAGCGGTTTATCTAAGTGGATGACTATTTCCGTGGTAAATATTATTCTGTCATAATTCTACTGCTTCGCAAGCATAAGGCTAAATTCCACCTATACCAGGAACCCACTCTATACCAGCAACCATCCTTTTATCCTGGTTTTGGACGGGCTGGATGTTTACCGGGGAGAGTTGGTTTTAAAGAAACAACAGGATTATAAAAACCTTAGGATGAAATATGTCTTCAAAGATTTTTTTCCTCGATTCCCATCGAGATTTTTTCCCCAAAAATTAAGCTGCTGTAAACGACGAACACAGTGATATATTTCATCAGGACATTTAAACGATATCAAAAAAAATCAAATTACCTTCGAAACTAAGTAATTTTTAATTTTATAAAATTAAAATACATGTATAATTTTTTCTAAGAATAAAGTTTAATTTTAAGATAAATGTTAACATGTTGACAAGGTATAAAACAGTTGCATGTAACGCCATTTTTTTTTTACTGGTGTTATTGTTGAGCACAAAAAGACGGAAGACAACAGTAATACCACTTTTATATTGGTCAAGAATCGACTTCAATACTTTGCTATTCCCTTTTAACCGTTATGTCTACACTTGGATACGATTGTACCTTTTCCAGATTTTAATCTAAGATTTTAATATAGTAAATAAATTTCTAAAATTTTTACATTTATAGTTATCCACGACTTATGTGATGTATTCTTAAACAAAAACAAATTTTTTTTTTATATATATTTGTTAGGCCACTTTTTTTCTATATAAAAGGACTGGGGTATAATCGTATCCAAGTGTTGACAATATGGTGTTTGAAGTAAGTGTAGACACTAGGGTTAAACTAACCCTCCCTCACGTTGATGTCCGTGTCGTTCATCACCAGATGCAAGAGTTGACCGTCAAATCTTGACTAATGTAAAAGAGGTCTAAGCAGCGTGACACTAGGAGCTAAATTTTCCATATTCTTTAAGCCAGAACTTAAACATAAAATCTGTGACATATGTTTTCTTGGCAGTTCCGGTTAAAGCTTCTAACTATAACTTTACCAAAGTTAAAAGGTTTATCAACTAATTGCCAAAATTGTGCTCATCACTATCATCATCATCATCGCTATTGTCATCGCCATCTGAGCACACGATTGTCGGAGAGATGTCAACTTAATTGACACTTGCATTGCATGCGTTGGTTCTTGCATAAGCTAGAAAACAAAAATATCATTAAATTAACACTGAAAAAAGCACACAGAAGAACGTGTGGGCCAAATAATGATCTGTCGCTGCCTGCTCTCTGAAGAGCAAAATGAATTAGTTTAAATTTGAGAAAGAAAACATAGCATCGTTTATTTTATAGTATAGAATAATTATTTCCACTTTACGTTTATATCACAGAGCAAAAAGAATTCAGTCGAATACGAGTCCGAGCCCCTGAAGTTTCAACGTTGTGCAAAGAATCGTGGAGCAAAAAAAAAAAGCAAATAGTAGCAAACGAAAACGAAACGAGCGCGATATTGAAGAAGAAAAAAAATATTCTAATTAAAGAATTGCGGAAAAAAAAGAAACTTCAGCGGGTCAATTTTTGAAATTTCAAATAACAACTGAAAATATAAAGTTTTCGTATGAAAAAATCGTTACTTTTCGAAAGAGCAAAAACGTCAAACTAACAGTTTTGGCTCAAACGTTGGCGCGATTTTAAAAGCGACGGAAAAGTTTTCACCAAACATCGAACGAACTACGAATTTGAATGAAACAAAAAAAAAATCAAATATAGAACATTCAAAATAAATTCAACAGCAAACAAAGGAGAAGAAGAAAATTAAAAAAATAATAAAACTACCGAAAATAAGAAGGCGCAATAATACAGCAGGAAAAAAGTTGCATAAGAACGACGCAGCCAAATCAATCTCAATTTTGCGCCATAAAATTAGATATTTTCATAGAACCACATTGTTTCCTTTAAAAACAACGAATGAAAAAAAAAAATATTGTAAACGAATAAAAATTTTTTTTTAATAATAAAATTTTTGTTATAATTGTCACTTTGAATTTGACACAAATAAAAGTACAAAATTTTACTAAATGAGAATAAAAATATATTCTAAAAATAAACGAAATTTTAAATTTAAATAAAAAAAAAAAAAAAAATATAAAAAAGTACAACAAAAATAATAAACCTATGTAAAATATATTAGTTCGTTTGGTTTGACAACTTTAATTTGTAGCTTTTTAGTAATATTTTTAATGCCTTTGTGTCACAGCACAGACAAGTTGCACACAAGAAAAAAAAATTTAAAAGAACTCTTTTTAAAATAAGAAAAAAAAAATATAAATTTTTTAGTTGTTAAAACTTAAACTTAGTTTATTATGATTGCAGACAGAATTATATGTAAAAAAACGCAAATTTTTTGTATCGTTCAAAGAGTGTCGCAAGACCTTCATGTCAAAACTTTAAAGATTTTAAATAAAAACAACAGAAATTTTAAGCGTTTAGCTATAACTGAATTGAAGCCTCCAGAAAATACAGCCCATAACAACTGCAGCTGCTAAAATCTATACGAACGACTAACGAAATAACGAATTTTTCGAAATAACGAATTTTTCGAAACAAAACGAAATAAAAATTAAAAAAAAAAAATCAAAAAATAAAGGAGGAACTTAAATACAAAATAAAATTTTTATTGCGAATTTTTTCTTTTTGAGGAATTTAAATTCAGTGCAGAAAAAGAAAAGCAAAAATTGAATAAAATTTTATTTTGAACAGTACTGACAGACAAGCTTTTCTAAGAAAAACAAACTATTTTTATTTAGTTTAGATGAACACAACATACACAACACACACAAACAAACATACACACACACATGTACTTCTCAAGATTTGTTGGCTAATTATTTTTGTGGTCTTAAATAGAAGATTATTAAAATAATTGAATTGAATCTATGTAAATAAAAGTTGCTCAAAGCGGCCATTTTGTAAACTAAGTTAAAAACAAACTGTTTTTTTTTTTGTAGCTATTAAAAGCGCTGAAAGATTTATGCTTTAGCTATGTTCCTACATTTAATTTAAAAACAAAAAAAATCTTTAGATCTTTTACATATTTAAGCACAAAGAACTTAAAGCTAGTCACTTATTTTTAATGTTTATATTTTTGTTAAACTGCACAAGGCAGTCATATTTTTAAGTGTCCTTTATTTGCGCCTTTTTTGTGAGCGCGCTACTTTTAACGACACCCTGTACAATTTAAGCGAAAAAATTATATATATGAAAAACTTTGATTATAACACGTATCATCCGTACGGTGCGTACAGCAATCATTCGTACAACAACAACAACACCTGTCATACCTATCCACAACAGCAGCAGCAACAGCAACAACAATTGTCACTGCAGCCCACATATCCCAACAACCAACAATTTGCTGCAGCTCTGCAACAACAACAACATCAACAAAAACAACAACAACTACACAAGCAGAACCCACAACAAGCGCTGCAGCAACAGAGAACAACATTAAACTCCACCACCTCCGCTTGCTCCACCAACACGCACAACAACAACACCAATACCAACAACAACAATAACAACAATACTGCATTTAATATGCAAGCCACAACCTATGCAAATTTATTTGCTAACTACAATCAAAATAATATTCAAAATAATAATCATAACTACAATAATAATAATTACAATGAACATCAGCATGTTCATCATCATCTTCCACATCCTCACAACAATCAACTTCATCCTGCTAATCAGCAGCATGTTAACCATCAACAAGAAGTTGCTGCTACTTCCACATCCACTGCTGCTGCTCCAGCCGAAAAATTCACAATGGATGCCTGCGAAATCGCAAATTTTCTTGCCAACGAGCTTTTTATGCAACAGGTAACGAAAATTATGGCGGACGAACCTCGAGAACTGGTGAAAGGATAAACAAATTATCCGAAATTTGAAATAAATACTAAATTCGAATATCGAATAACAGTCCTGTAAATATGATCAGTATCAGCAACACAACGAAAGTTGTTCTCTCCAAAAGCATGGAGAATATTCAGAAATGTTCTCCCAATAACTCTTTAAACTCGTATAAATAATAATAAACAAAAATGTTTAAAACCCTAACCTTTTAAATGCAAATAAAATACCCTTAAAAATGAAGGAAATTTGAATTTCGAGTTAATCCTGGAAGTAGGATCAGTATTTGTACAAGAAAGTTTATTTCTGCAAAAGCTTGGGAGCTACCAAAGTATTCACAAGAATTCTTCGAATAACCATATGAAAAATCTTATTAACTTTTTTTAACTAAAAATGTTTTAAAAAGTATCCTTTTAAGCAGGTTTTTTTGTTTTAATAATATTGAAAACATGTAGAATTTGGAATTTTTTGGATTTGGGAAAAGTCTAGACCTTCTTCGATGCATTCATAAGTGCAATACTCATGTAGGAGAGACTATGTATACACTAAGGGAAATAACGCATATTAACATTATCCACGCCTGAGTATGAATTTTATTTAAATATTTACAACTCATTTTTTCCCGTATTTAAATTTTATTTATACCACACACCTACACACATATTCCATACAGCTGAAATAACGACAAGCAGCAACAGCATCGCACTCTGTTCCTGCAGTTTATTTCTTGCAGTTGCAGGTTTCTTATGGTTCTCGTTTAGTTTTTGTTGCACGGGTAATATAGCCTGGATGTTTGGCCAAGATGATTTGTGAGTGCGATGGGTGATCGCGTGATGAAATTATGTAGGGTGGAGTGGCAACTCGATATTTTTTCATAAATGTCTTGCACCGGTTGTCATTTACCTGCATATTTGGCTTCTTATTTTCTATCTTACTTTTTCTTTCTGTAATTTATCCTATTTTTGACATTTCATGCCATAATATTGCACCCATGGTATAATAATACAAGGTAGCATTGACAGAACCTGTTTTTGACAGGAGATGTTTTCTTGTTGAAGAGAAAATAAGCAGTTGTCAATGAATGCTACCTTATATTATTATACCATGTATTGCACCAACTGTCAAAAATAGTATAAATTAGAGAGCGAAAAAAGTAAAAAAGAAAATAAAATATACAAGCAAATGGTATTTGATGGACGCAGCTCGTGAGCAATATTTAAATATATTGTTTTTAAAATTTCAATATTTTTATATAAATTTTCTTTAAATGTGATAGTTTTATTTTCAAATAGTAAATATTTGAGAGATATTTAATAAAATTCGTGCATAATTTTAATATATTTTTATTAATTCTGCTTGAATATTTTAATATTTGATTTAAATACAAAAGTATTTTAATAAATTTTAAATATTTACGTAATCGATATATGCAAATGCGTTATTGGTGCAAAAATGACTCGTTTTTTGGATAAATTAAAAAATTTTTTGGTTAAATTCAATATTTTTTTCTCTTAGTGTAGAGAAATTCGCAAAATGTAAATGATAATAATAGTGCTCTTATAATAATAATGATCGAAATCGTTAACCATCATTAAGAGTACCAAGGTCATAGAAAAAGTTCATAAAAGTAAGCCCACTGAGTTAATATTTTTCTGGATTCAAAAATTAAATCCTTAAATAAACCATTAATTACTAATAACTGAATATAATTATATCAACTCTTAAAATATAAAGATCGTGGTGCTTCTCATAGTTTTCCACTCCAGCATAGTATTTTTGTTATCTTTTACGAATAGGAACTCAAGTCCCTTCCGAAAGTAGCCTGTATAGTCGAGTGGTATCGCATTTGAATTCTACCTGGGTTCGAGTCCCAGGCAACCTACGCTTTAACCCTTGTCCATTTCTTATCCTCATTTCTAACCAGCTATAATTGATAATTCATCAATTTAAATTCTTTAAAGCTTAAAATTCCGCCAAACTTAGAATATTCTACACTCGTTTCATTTGATTTCACCTTTCTTTTGCACTATATCCCCATTTTAAAACAAAGCAAACTTGGTAAAATTAAAGGAATTTCGTATTATTACCTAAATACTAGGTCATATGAATTAGGTAACAGCCTTGAGTTTTTACCCCAAAGGAAGTATAAGTCGATGTCATTCCATATACCATGAAATGGGTGAAAGCATACATCAAAAAGTATGCAAACTTATATTTATACCTTATGACTTCATAATTTCTTCCGATCTCCTTGAGACTCTAATGCAGAAGGCCTAAAGTAAGTGACCCAAAGGCCATTTTGGTTAACTTAATCATTGGTGGCAATATTTTTTATATTCTCTGTATTTTTCAATAATTGAAAAAAAAAAACTAAAAAAGATTGGACGATTTTATTTACATATATAATATCAATCAAATTAAGAGGGCGTTAACGTACCAAATGTACTTATTTTCCATAACTTAAATAAATCATTTCTCACTTAATTAGAATTACTCTAAAGATCTCGTATTGAACTGATGCTGAACTATTCTCATTATTGAAACTTACTTTTGACGTAGAATACGTCATTCTCGGAGGTAAGTAGGGTGGTTGATAGTGATCAGGTGTCGGTATTTATATCACAATTTCAGCCTTTGGTGTGCCTAAAGTACTGATCGTACAATGTTGATCTTAGCACTTGTTGGTCTGCTTGATCCTCACTGGGAGAAAAATTCATGTTTGAACTCTCTAACTTATATAAATTTTACACAATTACATGAAATATAAAGCCAACATTCGATGTTTTTGTTTGCTTCAGTTTGCTACCTATTTATCGACAGTTTCCGGTTTTGTCGACAAAACCATAAAATTTGTATGGGAGCCCCCCTAAGGAGTGGCCTGAGAGAATAGGTGTCAAAAGCAAAAATCTTCCTTTTGCAAAAGTAATAGGGGGTTGGTCATACATATTGACCCTCTACGGCACTCTCTTAAAGATCATATGCTCAGGTGTATGGAATAAATATATAAAAACTATAAAATTTGTATAGGAGCCCCCCTTAGGAGTGGTTGGAGGGAATAGGTGTCAAAGGCAAAAATGTTCCTTTTGCAAAAGTAATGGGGGTCGGTGATACACATTAACCCTCTCCGGCACTCTTTTAAAGGTCATATGCTCAGGTGTATGGAATAAATATTTTGCTAAATATTTTTTAAAAAAGATGTCATCAAAAGCGAATTGAATAATTCTACGTCTTGTGTTACGACATAGTCGAAACTACTGTATATTTTTTTCCATAGAATGTACGGGTATTGTAACATTTAAAAAAAAGTTCAAAATTAAAGTGGGCGTAGTACAACAAAAGCTCGCTAGACAAAATGAGAAAAACTCAAAATTCCTTCATATCAATAAAAAATAAAGAAATCAGAACGATTTCTAGCTTTCCAAGCAGAACCATATTTTTGCTGGGCTATTCTTATTTTGATGCATTTTCAATGCTCTAATTCTTTGCAAACAGAATTTATTAAAATCGTTTATTTCTATTTTAAAGGCATAACGACTAGTTTTCGACATTTTCCGCCCTCTTAATTGACTTCATTGTTTTATTTAGACCTTTTTTTTTTACTTATGTGCCTTCTAATGTTGTCGATGTCATCATCACATGCCAATTTATTGTCTTTGCGCTGAGAAGTTTTAAATGGTCGAACAACTAATAAGCGTTGGAGATAGAATAATTGCTCACTCCGCAAGTGGTTTAAAGCAGCGATGCCCACAAGAATTATTTGAACAATTCTTATACAATTGGATTATTTTAACATTAACAACAAAGTGTTAAAAGAATACAGAACATCATACATTGAAGTATTACCAACAACGAAAATCATAGAACTCAAAGAACAAATATATAAAGAGAACATGAGCATTGATCAATGGTGCGTAGATACAACAAAAAAGCAATAAGAAGCTGCAAACCTAGTTCAACGAATTACACAAAATATTGAAGCTGTTGTTAAGAGTGGAAAGAGTTAAGCGCTGGGCATCACTGATTTAAAGAGCCTGCATTGTCATTATAGTGCATCAACAAGAGTTTTACGATTTCTTTTTTGAATAAAACGAACAATTGTTGGCATATCTCTTTTTATTCTTATTGGATTACAAAGTAGACATATGGAGACTATGTATGATATACACAGCGATCAGTTATTAAATAATAAGCCTTTGCAGCCATACACCTCTTGTTGATACACCTCTTGTTGATACACTCTTTAGAAAAGACTTCTATGGCGCTATGTCTTTCGAGAAAAATAAGATGTTTAGAAAACATTGAATCTGTCACTATTTGGCCTTGAGTACCAGTATAGAAATGGAATATTTTGCAATCGCGTTTGCAATTGTTTAGATAAAATTTGAAAAAAATATTATTTTTTTTTTGTAAATTAGTTTAAACTAAAAAAGATTATTTCATTTTTCTATATTCCTTGAACTTACAGTCTTCCCTCCAGCTCATTGTTGATATTCCCCTTATCGCCTTTTCAAATTCAAAGTTCAAAATAAATTTTTTAACAGTTATCAAAGTGCAAAAACTTTATACAGATAGCGATTAAATGACGAATTGCTTCACTGTACATAAATTGTTGTCATTTGTTTTTATTTTTTTTTTTCTTTTAAAATTGTTGAATATAGTCTTGAAGCTATTATGAAAAAAATTGATTATGTCTGTAATAACTTAAGCTTTAATGTTTAGTCGAGTAATGTTTATTCTATGAGCTTTGGTCCCTTTTTTTACTAGTTATCTTCTACAGTATCATTTATAGTTCCAATTAATAATAATATTTTAAATTCTGACATTTTTTTGAAACCCTCGAAATTGCAATTGAAATTCTCGAAACCAAAAGTAAAAAATACATGTTGACGATTTTTACACATTTGAATTTTTCATATCGGGGGAGAAGGAGAAAATACTTAGAATGTTGCATAGTTTTTAAAAAATTTAGATTTTCCTTATTTTTTAAAAAAGAAAATAACAATAATTTTCTTTATTTAAAGTTTCAACAAATGCAAATATTAAGGTGATTCATGTCACTTCGTTTGTTTGTGAATATCGTAAGTCTTATCGTAAGTACTTATATGAAATTGATATGAACGAACTTTTACTTATTTAAAATTTTATGACTGTCCTCCACGAGCACATACCTGAGACTTTGAGAAACGAGATCTCATTCCATATACCCCTACAAAATGTCCATGCTCATGGACGAGAACTCAGATGAGGCTTTTGATGCTCATGAGATAGTTCGTGAGCCGCACACGGGAATGAAAACCGAATGTAAAAACAGGTAAAAGTAGAGAATAGCTCAGCTCTTTGGTGAGTTATTGGACGTGTTATAGATTCTGTAGACTCATGAAAAATATCGATGATTCTATAGCCAAAAGGTTCCACCGGAGAAATGTATCGATAAAGTTGCGTCATTGGAGCTTATAAAAGCACTTTCGCTTGCGTTCTTATATATAATATTTTAGGTCCATATATATTCCCAGTGGAATCAATTTGTCAAATACAAATAATCATCGGTTTTTGTCCAAAAACTCAACCAAAAATAGTTAAAAAGAACCATCTAGGACCAAACATAGTCCGAGCGTATCATTTCGTCATAGAATCATAGGTAGGAATAATTGAACCAATAAAAGTTCCTGTTATTTGTCTGAGAGCAATACTTTGCCTTTTCATACCTTTTCATTTTTGTTATTCATTTCCACGTATGGCTCATGAACTGTCTCATGTTCCTCAATAGCTCGTGGACGCGTATGCAACAAATATTTTTTATAATTCTTGTATATGATCCAGTACGATTGCTTTTAAAATTTAATTCTCGAATGTGAGCGTGAGACGTTTTAAACGGTACACGATCGTGTACCAAAAGGGCTATGTACGAGCTCGCGTGCTTATTTGAAAAGCTCTTAAGGGAAGGGTGCCCTCATTTTGGACTAAAAAATCGAATTTTTTATTTTGCAAAAAATGAAAGCCACATATGTGTAGAATATGTGTGTAAATGGATTTTTCGATCCGACGAATATTTTTCAAATGGCAACGTCTTGAAGACACCTATCTCACGCGCGCTACGTCCAAACTAAACTTTTAAAAAAACTTCAAACGCGCTTATCTCGAAACCACGTTTTCCGATCTAACTAAAACTCTCAGGCCTGATCTATTGATCCGATTCTCTTTATCTAATAACTGTTTGGAAGTGCATGCTTTTTTGTACGCCCTGAACTAACATCATGTATAAAAATTATTTATGTATATTTTTTTAAAGTTGTTGAAATGGAAAAAAACAAGCAAAATTTGAACTTTTAGTTCTAATGTTCATTATTCAATGAATTTTACATGGATAATAACAATTTTAGTTCCAGTCATAGAAAATATTATTATCTTTAGGTAATAACAACAATTTTTGATTTCAGTCCACCACAAGAAGCGGCAGAATTTTAGTTAGGACACCATGTTTCGCGCGCAGGGGCCCACGGAAATGTGCATTTTGTAGCCGCCATTTTGAATTTTTTCAACTTTTTCCCTTTTTTAAATTCTCTGATAATAAACTAATATAATCATCAAAACCAAAAGTTCGTACGCCTTTTCATTGTCCTACAACAAAAATACAAACTGCCTTATTTTTGTCCATAATGAGGGAACCCTTTCCTTAATTCTTCAACTGAAATATTTGCAATTTTTATACACTTTACTGTACTGTCTGTTGTTTTTGAGAGATGTTTTTGTTATTAAAGCTGTTTTCTTCTATCGTTTTTATTTGTTTTTTTTTCTTTTTTTTTTTTGTCTGCAAATGTTTTCTTAACAATATTGTGGTATTATTATCGCCCTCTACCTCTCTTTCTCTTAAACTCTTGATGAGGGAATGTTTTTAATAAAACAACTAACAAAAATATTATTTTTTTTAAATTTTTTTATTTTATAGTTTTATATATTTAGTTAAACAAGACACACCTTCAGTTATTATCATCAAAGCAATGAATTTGTGCAGTATTCAGAGCAAATTACATTTATTTTTTTCCCTCATTATATTTTTTTTTAATGTTTCTTGTTTTAAATATATAATTACTATGCCGCAAGTTCATGCAAATTTATAAATGTAGGTGTGTATGTTTGTTTTTATTTGTATAGGTGCATATATGGCAAGGTTAAATTTAGCTTCTGATCTTTGAGGTTAAAATGTGTTCAAACGAATTCGATTTTTTTTTTTTTTTTTTTTTTTTTGTTTTCTCAGCATGAGTAAAAATGTATTAAATTGTTTATAAATCGTGGGAACATTTATTAAAATTGCCAACTTTAGCCCATAATAAGATTATTTAATGGGTGCAGTTATTGTTGTTGTTTATTTTTAAACACAAAATTATGCAGTTAAATAGCTAATTAGTAGTTGATTAAATACATAAATAATTGTTTTAAGTTTATTATATATGTATATATTGTCATAGCTACAGAGTGGTCAAAAGTTGAAAAATGTATACTTCTTGAAGTCTTCCTGAAATATCGACAATACAATCTAACCAAAAAAAAATAACTTCTTCCGGTTCGTTGACAATTGTGAACTCAATTTTTAATATTTTCTAAATTTAATTTTTTAAATATTTTATACAAGAAATAACTAAATACAAACCAATAATAAAAATATAAACTTGTTGAAGTCCAATGATTTATGTCGTGCCTCATTATTTCGATTTTTTTTTTTTTTTTTTTTTTTTTGCCACAATAATTAACTGTCAACTTAATACGCCACTGTGCCCAGCCCCGCTGTTCCCACACCACCCACTGTTTTTCAAGAATTAAACGTGAAAATATCCATTGGCTTGCTTTCAACTAATTGGTATAAACAAAATTTTATTCATTAAAATTAAGCCGGAAAATTTTATTTTCTTCCAAGAAATCTTTTAAAATTGTACAGAACCACGTGGGTTGCTTTGTCTATACGTATGTGCGTGCTCATGTGCATACTTACGTATATATTTTTTAAATGCTTTTTGTGCTACGCAGTTTGCACGCGAGCTAAAAGCCGGCCCAACTTGCTTCCATCTTGCAACACTCGCTTCCTAGAAACAAGTGTGGGAATTTCCCTCGCAAACTAAGTATTTGAATTTATTAAGAAAATTAATGGATTTGTATTTTTGTAGCAACTAATAAAATCCAGCGGCATTTGTTTGTTTGAGTTTGATTTGGTTTACTCGCTCATAATGCCCACTGGCTGGCTGTGGGTGGGAAGGCGAGTACCTCACTTCCGATTAGCCACACTTTGCTAGGTCATTCGATTCGAAGTGAAATTTGTTTTCCTCTATAATTTCACTTAAAATATTAATGAGAACATCTTGCTGGATGCAGATACGACCAATTTGTGTGCATTTCTATTTTGACATCCCTACTTTTTGTGAACTTTTCAATTTAAGACACCTTTTTTTTAATTCTGAAAATCTAAAAATATACTTTTCTTATATTTGTAGCTTGTCTCAGTGGATGGCATCCAAAGTGGTGTGCCTACTTTGACCACATCGACCTTAACACCGACCACATTACGCAGCATCGAAGAAACCTTTACCCAACTGATAAGCGAGCCCATCAATGCACCATATCAAGCCGGTTTTATACCGCCTCCCTTGGCGCCATTTCCATCCGTGGGCACAAGTACATCTGCAGCAGCAGCAGCCGCGGCCGCTGCAACAACAACCTACAATAGCAGCATACATGATTTTAATGATAACTACGATACCGAGTCCGAAGATTCGCAAGCATCCTGGAATGGTGCACAACTGAATGAGGAGAACTCCATGGCGACAACAGATACTTGTAAGTTAACATCAGCAGCATTAAATATAATTGTGAAATTAATTAAGAACTTTTTTGCTTACAGCAAGTGCCGCCACGGATAGCACTTCCTTTCAAAACGGCCTTAATGGCATGGGCAACAATTCACTGGCTACCTCAACCACATCGTCCACAAATGACTTCACCTCGGTGAATATTGCAATCGTAGCTGCGGCTGCAGCAGCAGCTGCTGCCAAGAATGGTGGCAGCACACCAAACAACAAAAATACCTCAAACAGTGCCACAACAACACGTCGCAATCAGGGCGGCAGACGTCCAGCAAAATCGGCCAATATGTCACCTGAAGAAGAGGAAAAGCGACGTATACGTCGTGAACGCAACAAGTTGGCAGCAGCACGTTGTCGAAAACGACGCGTCGATCAGACCAACGAACTGCTGGAAGAAGTGGCCATACTGGAGAAAAAGCGCGAAGGCCTGCAGAAGGACATCGAAAACCTCAACACAACCAAGCAGGAATTGGAATACATATTGGAGGCACATCGACCGACCTGCCAGAAAGTTCGTCAAGATTTATTGAGTGTCAGTACATATGGTGGCCTAATAGCGCCTTCTAACAGCAACACTGGTGGCAGCAACAACAATATCACCGGCATGGATGCTACGCTCGCAGCCACAGCTCGTAACTCACCAATTGATCTGAAGCCAGATCTGCTGCCTGTTAACATGATAGACGTTGTACATCACATCAAGCATGAACCGATTGACGATACTGGACTTGACTCCCCATGCTCATCGCTGGATCACGATGGCCCACCATCGCCCAAACGCATCTTGCTCACGCGAAACAATCCGATGATACCACCACCATTGCCGAATGTAGCGACGCTTTCACCAGCGCTTGCAGCCGCTTCAGCCTCGCTGAACACGCCCATTGTCACAACAGCACCCGTCAGTTTCAGTAGCTTCAACAACAATAGCAACACTACGCTCAATGCTTTGAATGCGATGAGCAAACCACCGCATCCAAATGGCAGCAAACAGCGACCCAATACATTGCCGACGATACCACGCAATCTAGCACAGTCGCTGGGATTGAATGTGGATGGCAAACCGCCGACCGACATCAATGGCGTTGCCATACAAACACCATCGACAGGCATGTTTAACTTCGATTCGCTGATGGATGGTGGCACCGGATTAACGCCTGTGTCAGGGCCTTTGGTGCCAACATGCTCATCACAGAACAAGCACCCTTTGGAATTGACCACGCCCACAAGTGAACCTTCCAAACTGGTCAGTTTATAACAATAAATGGAGGAGATGATGCTAGCGAGAAGCACCAAGCGTCAAGGCATGCATGAGGGGTGTCCAGACAGCGCACAGCTTAGTTGTAATTGCTTGCTAGTGGAAATTCGTATGCTTTAAAATCTAAATCAAATCAAATAAAATCGTGAGAGTCAGAAAATAATATATATTATTTTTTATATAATTAGCTATATTTAAAATGTATAAATTTAAGCGCATGTTTTAGTTAATAAGCAGAAAGTTTTGTATATTCTGCGCATGCTCGGCAGACGCACTGCGAAGAAGAAAAGAGAGATTGTTTAAATTTTATGTTGTGTTTTGCTTATTTTAACGCCTGTTCTCTCCCTCCCTCTTTCTCTCTCTCACACTCTCACGCTCCTATGTTGTTAAGAGCTTAGAGATTTTTTTATTTCATTTAAAAAATAAGATTTTTAATGAAGTAAAATGAAAAACCTGTTAAACCTGGAAATATTTTTCTAAAAAGTATTTACGAAAAACCTTTCTTAATCTTAAATCAATTACAAATAACATTTGTATTATTAATTTTAAACTATGACTATTTTTATTCTTTTTTTTTTACTAATTATTATATTTTTGTTATAAATATTAAAAATAATAAATGAAAAAAACAACCAAGCTGAATAAATATGTTTTGTTTGATACAACATAAAAGTTTTGAAGCTCTTTTTTATAAATATTATTTAATTTTTTAGACATTTTTATACACATACATATGTGCAAATATATAGTTTAGTATATAATTATTAAATATTTGCAAGCAAATTTTTTTAAAAGAGACAAACAAGAAACAAACGATATAAACGAAAAAAAGAAGGCGTTGTGATATTTATTAATTACGAGAATACCAGAAAACTAACTAAATACAAAACTAAATTTAAATGTATAAAATGCAATTTTCTAAACTTTAATTATAAGCAAAGTCAAGCAAAACAATTCGTGCAAAAACTCTCAAAGTAAGTCAAATAATATAGATTGATCAAAACGAAAAAAAAATAATTTCATACTTTAAATTTAAAACTTAAAAGCTTAAAGAGCGAGCTACATATTGATTTTATTTGAAAAAAAAAAAATTAAATACAATTAACTACTACTTACGGCCTTTAAAATATTACTTTTGCTACTTTTTACACAAAAACGCAAAATGCGTTAGTTTTTAATAAGAACCAGAAACCACAAAGAAAAAACGAAAAAAAAACACAATCTTAAATCGTGTCGCCTTGTTAAACTATTCAATTTAATAGAAGAAGGAAAAACATAAAAAGAAAAAACTTACCAAATATAATATAGCCTTAAATAAAAATGGCGTAAATTAAACATTAAATGTTGTAATTTTAATTGATTTATCATCTCTTTTTATTTAAAATTAACTCAAAATTTTAAACCAAAAGCAATGGCATATTTTTGTATACACTAGATATACAAGAAACATTATTTAAAACACTCTTTAGGCAAACAACTTTTTTTAGACTTGCAACAGTTTAAAGAAAAGTAAAAAAAAAAAACAACCGCATAAATTATTTATAATAAAAAAATTAATTTTGTAATAAGCTGAAGAGCTTTAATTGCATCGATAATGCGTTATTTTAATAGATATTTATTTATATGCAAAATAATTCATAGTATTTTGAAAAATTATTGAAAATAAAAAAAGATCAACAAAGAAATTTTGCAATAATAACATTATAAGACAAAAAAAAAAAAAAAACAAAAACCAATAAAACATAAAAACTAAAAAATAAAAATGAACTGAGTTTTCGTAAATGTTTTCCTTGAAGGCCTGCTTATTCACAGAGAATCAGAGGAGCTATGCAAGAAGCGATGCAAAAATTTCGACGAAATGAGTTGCAACAATCTTTTACCAGCTTAAAAGTTGAGAGAAAATTATGAAGCAATTCGAAAATATGGAATACTTTGGTTTTAGGAAATTCATTGTGAGAAATTTGAGGTATTTGACCAAACTTGTGCTAAATATGACACTGCTGATATATTAAGGTCCTCCGGGAGTTTTTCGAAAAAATAAGACACTTTTTTAAATGTTCTTATTTAATCTCTTTTATTTAAGATCAAATTTTTTTTTGTATTATAAAAGTATACTATTTAAGATTTATCCCTGACATTTTGGTCCGAATATATTAGTCGATAAGTTAGAAAAGTACAATACCACGAAAGACCTTAAATTCGCGGTGAGCAAGATATCTGGAGTTAATATTAAAAAAAAAGTTTTTCCGGTTTAGTAAACTTCTTGGGCATTTAATCGTCCGGATTTATATATAATTTGGCCACACTTGCGTCCAGGCCAAAAATCTAATCATATAAAAAAGAGACTGACGTCCGTGTATGCACGCATAACTCGAGAACGGGTCATTCCATTTTTACAACTTTCAGCTTGATAGATTCGTATTGGCCCAAGAAAGGACACTATGTAGTTTTTTTCCACACCCCCTTTTCCCGCCTACAAATCAATAAATATGCTATATTTCCGACGGTTTTGGTGGTATTACACTACAATTTGGTAATTTAGTTTGTATTCTAACTGTCGGCAACTGTACCAAAAATGGGTTGCCACACCCCCTTTTACCGCTCACAAATTAATAAAAATTATTTATATAGGAACACGGACGCCACGTGGCGTAGTTGGTTAAAGTGCGTGGCCGCTATGTCAACGAACCTGGAGACCCAGGTTCGAACCCCAGCATCGACAGAAAATTATTTGAATTAAAATAATTTTTCTGTACGGACGCCACCTCTCTGCAGACAATGGCAAACCTCAGAGAGTAATCAAAATGCCATGTAAAGCTTCTTGAGAATAAGAACATTTCGTTCATCGCCGTTCGGAGTCGGCGTAAAGCCTGTAGGTCCATTTCTCGGTCAATTGTGTACAAACTTAATAACACGCACAACACAATTGATCCTAAGAAGCTAGGTCAAAGTCCTTTCAAGGGCTGAAATGGCCAGTTATTTATTTTTTTTTTATTTATATCGGACAGTTTTGTTGGTATTAGACGAAAATTTGGTAATTTAGATTGTATGCTCACTGTCGGCAACTGTACTAAAACTGGGGGATGTCCATCTACTAGAAAACCGGATGGTCATTTTATAAGGGGGTGTGGCTCCGCCCATTTAATCAAAATTTATAATATCGAATAGCTTCGAAAGTGAAAGAAACAGTACTTACATACAAACTCAAAATGGAGTTACTATTTGGTGATACTAACTACGTGATAGTTTGGTGATCAAACTACGGGTCTAAGAAAAGCTTTGAATATACTTATCCCTTTTGCCAAAATAACTTCCTTCAAACGCTTTTCTTTAAAGAATAGGAATAGTAATAGGCCATTTTGATTATGTTCTCTTGTTTGCCCGAGTGAATTTTTAAATTTTTTTTTTTTTTTTCAATATCTTTGTCTTTAAATTTTGATAGGAAATGTTTTTCAATTGTTGGACTACTCGATACTCGATAATAGTACCGACCTATTACGGTACCAACATATCAGAATATCAACATTATATCCTTTATTTGCAATATTTGTTACTTTCTCGTTCCTTCACGTCCTTTGCATTGCGTATAATAGACTTCGAGGCGTCTCAATTTTAAAATTTTTTCTAGCGATTCCATGCAAACTTTACACAGAAGAATTGCAAAAAAACTTCCAACAGAACGTACACTTTATAAAATTGATAACCCGACACCTATTTATAGGTACAGATATTTAATCAAAAATAAAAAAATGCATTTAAATCTAAACTAATCCTATAACGAAAATAAAACCAAGAAAAAATAAAAAAACCCCGATTTTATATATGAATAAAATTAATGACCCATTCAAAAATAATGAACTTCTAAAAACAATAAAATATACAGCCTACCATCCTAAAGGTACCACTCAACAAAGCTGAAGAATATATGTGATGAGTACTGTATACTGAATATACAGAATATATGCCTACATATGTACATATAGAACAAACTCGTATAAATTTCAATTTCAAGTTCGTGTTGATCGCCGCACACAGCACCAATAAATAAAAAAAGAAGAAAATACAAGTAGAACAGAGATACATACATATGTACAGACAAAAAAGAACCTTTTGTCCGGTCTTTGCATTTTTTGTACTTAAACAAAACTCAGTATTTTTGTTTACATCGACAAGATAAGCACGCGAGAGTAGCGGCTTAAACACAAGATATCTACTCGAAAATTAGATTGATCAAGTCATGAGGAGCCGCAAACCCTAAAAACAAACTCATACAAAAATAACGAATGGGTTTTCAGTTCTAAAAAATTTTAAGCCTCATGAAAATCTAATGAAATAAAACTTATTGCTTATAAAAAAAGGAATACAAGAAAAAACTAAATAAGATTAAAATGGCTGCCATGCTAAGAAAGGTTTCCAAACTATTTGGATTTGGGGGTAGACAGATTCAAATGTCACCCAAAAATGTCATCTTCATAACCGGGTGTGATTCCGGTTTAGGGTAAGTTTGAACTTAAGTTCAATTTTGAGTTCAAGGATTGATAACGAATCAAATTTAAGAGTCCAGAAAATTCGCATTAAAAATACAATTTTAAAAGCTACTCTCGAATTTTTACAGCTTCTCGCTGGCCCTCTACTGTCACCAGCTCAACATGACCGTTATATCCGCTTGTCACGACATTCATTCCCAAGGTGCTCGCTTGCTACAGAATCTCAACGAACCGAAGCGTATGATCACCATAGAACTAGATCTGCTTAAGCAGAAGACAATTACGAATGCGCAACGTTGTGTCGCCGAGCTAATGCAAATGAATCGCGACTATGAATTCACAGCATTGGTGAACAACGCGGGTGTAATGTGTTTCGGTGAATTTGAATGGCAGACACGTACGCAAATTGAAATGCAAATAAATGTGAATGTGCTCGGTACGATGCGAGTGACGAAGGAAATGTTGCCGCTTGTGCGTCAGCATCGTGGAAGAATAATAAATGTAACCAGTCATTGTGGGTTGCAGGTGAGTATGGTGATGCATGAGGGGATAAAAGACCAAATCTTTGCTTTCTATGCTACAGGCGCTGCCCACATTGAGTCCCTATGCAGCGTCCAAGGCAGCTTTACGGTTTTGGAACGATGCGCTACGCATTGAAATGCATCAATATGGCGTAGAAGTAATCAATTTCATACCGGGTTCCTTTGTGACACTCAGCAATATTTCATCCAGGCAACAGGAGCACGCTAGAGAAATGCTGAAAGAGTTAAGTGCAGAGCAACGTCAATTCTATGGTTGTTATTTTGCCAAATTCAACGAATATTTGACTGTTATATCGGGCGTTAAGCCACCAAATCAATTTAAGGATGGCGCATTGCTGCTTAAGTTCAAGGATGCTCTAACGAGCACACAACCCAAAGCGATGTACATACATGAGCCATGGCGGTAAGTAAATGTTCTCTCCACTCTCAACTCAAGGGGAACTTGTTGATATATTCTTCAAACACCTTGTTTCGCAAGCGTCGAAAACCCGAAAAGCATCGAATTTATTTATCCATTAACTCAAACTTCATCGTCTACAGCTACAAGTTCTACCACATTCTCTTCCGCATTTGTCCTACACCGATTGTGGACTGGTTGACAGTAAAATTTTGTGCCATGCCGACTTATTCACAAGTTGCCGATTCACAGAACGCCAAAATGACCAAACCAGCAGCAGCAACTAATGGTCAGATCCATTAACTGAAAAATCGTGTTTTTTAATTAATACATCTTTTATATATACTTTTTAAATTTTATTTTATAAAACAAGGTTAATATAACATATTTTGTTAAAATTTAATTTTATCATAATATTTACTTGTATATGTGTGTATGTGTGTATATGTATTTAAGGACAGCTATTGTCGTAAGATATTTTTTTAATTGGGATGGAAATACAAAGATTACAGGTCAACAAATGCTTCTATTTTTCAAAATTAAATAAATAAAATCTTTATTTCTTTTCTTCTCTTGATCCTTTGAATTCCTAAGCAAAAGCATAAAAAAACTGCTGCGATGCTCGTAGTTTAACTCAGTTGTTGCCATAAGTAGATAAAGCAACTTAGTCATAATGAGCAACTTTTTGATTAGGATTGTTCCAACCATCATCATCGCTAGATCCACTGCGTCCCAGCACGGCCATAAAGTAGATGATTACCACAAATGTTAAAATACCACTCATTACCAGGAACCAAGTGCGTCGCCAAGGTGGTCGCGATGAGGGCGCATAAAAGCGTCGCGACCAACGTGAAAAGATTTCAGCAGGCGTGCGTCGTTTATATTTATTTTCATCTCGATCTGTTCCGCCAATTGGAGATTGTCGCGGCAGCAGAGGCCGTCTACTGCTAGCTATAAAATTGTATATAAATTCGTATGTTTCATTATTTTATTTCATGTCAAATAACGTTGGCAAATGCAATAGAATTTAAAAACAATACCCAACCAATTGGGGCTAAATAAAAGCCTGCATTAAATAAAACTCCAAAATGTTCTGAGTTTAAAAACAAAACGTATGCATACTATTGTATAAGCTGAATAGCACAATCTTAGAGGTAAGCCATAAACTCAAAACTCTGTTTGGAACATTTATTCAATATTTTATTGAAATATTTTTCCTAACCAAAAATACTTTTGGTTTGACTCTGTCAAAGCAATTTCAAAACAAACTAGTGTGTGATCCAAATTAACTCAATTTCTGCTTCGTTATAAACAGCAGAGTATAACTAATAGAACTATCAATCGGAAAGCAATGAATACGTAAGCTCAAAATCTATGTGGACACATCGCACACCCTCTTCAAGAGACACAACTCGAAATTTTTCAATTTTGACTTTTTAATATAAATCAATTTGTAATGCACATCTCCATCGACTGTCAAATAACTGCTTGTTAATTTTTAAAAAATCATTTTGCATTCTTCTTTTTTATGAAGTTGCTTCAAAACGAAATAGTTTTTTGACTCCCTGAAAATTTCAAAATTTTGAGTTGTGTGACTTTTGAAGAGGGTGTGCGATATGTGAATTTTATTTTTGACACGAGGGATCGAAAAATTTAGAGAAATATTTAATCTATTATACGAAAAGAAAATAAACTGATCGGAATAGAGCAATCTTTGAGATTTTTCTTACGGTGACCCAAGGAGTGCTCGCCTGTAATTAATTTTATTATTAATTAATTTAATTTTAATTTATTAATTTCTGCTGCAATTTTGTAAATATATACCTTTATCAAAGGTTAATTTTTATTTCCAAATGTTTAAGACTTATACGAGACTTCTTGTCAAGCTTTTGTTCTATTTTCTCTACAATTGAACTCTAGAGATTATTCTCTTCTTTCTTTCACCAATTGATTTTTTGCATTGCGAAACAACAATTAAAGCGTTACAAAATAAAGTTTTAATAGTTGCACTTTGGACTAATTTTCCTATTTCAATAATCTTCACTTAACATGAGAGTCTTTTGGAATAAGTGGAATCGACAACAAAGTTTTGAATAATTTAAAAAAAAATACTAGAAAAGTTGGACTCACCATGTACATCATTTGATGATGGTGGATTAAATGCATCCATAAGTAGCACGGAATGTGGGCTATCGTTTTTCGCAGAGGAATAAGCACCATTTGACTTCGAGCGCTCAACACTTGAGTTGTGTACTTTGGTCATGGAGCTAATCGAAGCGGCAGCAGGAGATTGTGACTTTAGTGCTGCAGCAGCAGCGGCAGATGATGACGGCTTGAGGCTAGCGGAATCTTCCGATAGCTATAAAAAGAAAAGTCAAGATATATTTTCAAGCTTAAATCTGTTGAGATCAACTGTTTTAAAAATAAACTTACCAAAGCCAGACCTAATCCATTGCGTCCCCAATTGACTTGAGACAAATGCGTTTTCAAAACATCAGCAACAGGGGACACCAAATTCGATGTGGGAAAAATTTCAGTGTCGCAAGTGGGACATATGTGTCCACGAGGAGCAGTGTTTGCTGGCAATGATTCTTGACGCGCATTCAGACAATCCCAGTGAAAGACATCTAGGGCAAAATTTATAATGAGCATAAATGAAATACTAAAACTAGCAAAAATATACTTACGATAGCAAACCAGACGCACACATTCACCCTGATCCAGAGTTGTTGAGCAGAGCGTGCAATTGGAAATATAATCGCTGTCACGCAACCACTGGAGATAGGACTGTACAATGCACTGCATGCAATATAACATTTAAGAGGAAGTATTTTAATATTAAGGAAAAATCGTTAAAGTTTCATGCATCAAACCAACCTTTGGATGGCTCTGTACCATACAGTGCTCGCAAACATTTACTCGATGTTCGAAACAAAATTGATTTGTTACTTGACGCTTGGGGCACTTGCAAAGACCCATTGTTGGAGAACTACTTTATTTTTCCAGTCACTGTTGAACAAATAATGAAGCCAACAAGCCGATTATTCGACAAATCAAAACAAACTGATTGTGTTTAATTCGCTTTTGTTAAAGCTGCAAGTAAAATTTTTTTACAAGCGGTAAGTAAAATAATTTTATTTCTAGCAAATTTACAAGAATTAGTAACTTTATTTTTCACTAGTCGCTGCAAGAAATTAAGTTGACACTGACAGGCCACGTATTGGACGGCTGGTTTTTGTCTGTGCTTAAATGTTTGCAAATAAAAACCGTTCACGTCCGAGTTGCCACATTTGTACATTCACTGAAATTGCTATAATGGGACAAAAGTTCCTCAAGAGCCTTCAGAAGCAACCTTTTGAAATATGCTCGTTAAAATATAAAAATCTTTCATAAATAAAATCGTTACTTTTAGTACTGTTTATTTTTAACTTCTTTGGACAATCTTATCTGAACTATTATATCTTACAATTATTTCGTAAAAGTCTAGGAAGCCATGTTGTTTTTTAAGTACATAAAAAAATAAATAAATAAATAACTGGCCATTTCAGCCCTTGAAAGGACTTTGACCTAGCTTCTTATGATCAATTGTGTTGTGCGTGTTATTAAGTTTGTACACAATTGACCGAGAACCGGACCTACATGCTTAACGCCGACTCCGAACGGCGCTGAACGATGAATGTTCTTGTTGTCAAGAAGCTTTACATGGCATTTTGATTACTCTCTGAGGTGTGCCATTGTCTGCAGAGAGGTGGCGACCGTACAGAAAAATTATTTTAATTCAAATAATTTTCTGTCGCTGCTGGGGTTCGAACCTGGGTTTCCAAAGTTCGTTGACATAGCGGCCACGCACTTTAACCAACTACGCCACGGAGGCCACAAAGTACATACATATTTATATTTGTTTAAAGTTATACCTCGAATGTACATATGGACTTGTAATATAGTAGCGGTATTCATGATCTGGAGTTTTTGAAATTTTTTCAGAAAATTAAAAAGAATTTGCTACAGATTGTGAGCACACCTATAGTTTTTCTTGACATGCAGTGCTGCCATAGAACGTCAAGTCAGCTGGTTTTCAAATACACAAATTTTATACAAAATTTACAATAGGGTTCCACCATTGGAAATTGTGTACTTATAGTATTTAGAAAGTGTTCATGTTTTGTTTTTTGTAAAACTGTCAAATTTACTACTTATATCAAACTTATCAAAAATACAGAATACAAGACCATAAACTCCAGATCGTGAATGCTGCTAGTAATTGGCCAATAAGACTTTTGTGTTACAAATAAATCAATAAATAGATAAATAAAGAAATAAAAGTTACAAACAGAGTTTATCCGAACATTGAAGTGCACAAAGGGAATTGCGATATGAATATTGAATTTCCATTACACTGGCTATGCAAGATGTATAGAAAAATTGATAAGAATTCCATTAAACAGTCTTATTAACGTTTTTTTGTGTAGGGGGGCACTGGATTCAAAATTAAAACAAAAATAAAGCAACGATTGGAAATGTAAAGTTCAAACAGATAATGTAGAGTCAGAATTTCTGTGTTTTAAAAAAAAACGAACGTACTTCGATTAGCAGTGATACCGTAAAATCAGAGTTTAAAAATATAGAATATCTCTCTCAATACCTAAAACTGCTTTTATAACATTAAATAATTTTCCTTTAAAATTGTAAAACATTGTATAATTGTATAAAGCTGTCTTTTTCCCTCGTAAGCCGGGAACACTCACAGAGGAAATATTTTTAATTATTTATTTTAAAGCATTCAGAATAATCTAATCCAGGGTTAGAAACCAATTTATAATAAATACCCATATTTCTTAATTAAATATAGCGTTTTATTTTACTTCTTAATCTAACCATTCAGTCATATAAAGGCATTTTGTAGGCATTACAGCACCACATTTGGAACAGTTTTTAATAACCGGACAAATCCCACACGGCATTTGCACTAGACCAGGTGGAGCTAAGGGCGAGTTAATAGCACGATAAACATACGAACCATCAGGCATCAATATGCGTTCCGCATTTCCATCATAAACCACTGTTTTTAAAATTGTCTCCAAATCGTCTTCATCCAAGCTTACCTGCAGGTATAAATTATTAGATATATTTTGATTTCTATTTAAATTTTCTAAAACTATTTATGGTGTATTTACTTAAATGTGTACCTTACTTATACCTAAGTCCGATATAAATTTATGAACTTCCTTGACAGTACAGCACGAAAACTGTTTGAATGCTAATGGTCCATCACGTTTCTTTTCTGCTGAATCACGTTTCATTTGCAAGAATCTGAGGCACTGCTGATTAAGAACATCAACAAACTCAGCTTCAAAATCTTGATCTTGATACCAAGCACCTCCAGTCACAGAGCGATCGGGTTCTAAGTTATAAAGCATGTAGACTTTCTTCTTGCTTGCCTTAAATTTATTGGAATACATTTTATTTAAATTATACGCATATAATACAAAACATTTGAAACATTAAAGTTATACTCATATCAAATAGAAGTGTGATAACAAATTCAAGCCCTTCAAATGGGCATAAGTTTTTCTTTCCAGACAAATTTTATAGTTCATTATGATATTTTGCAGAGTTCACACAAAAAAAAAAAAAAAAAAAATGGAAAAGGAAAAAGGACTATTAATACCAATATTGGAGTAGAACATTTGTGAATATTGAAAAAATCATTTCTTTCATGTGTGGTCCTCCTTGTAAAATTCACAAAGAAAATATTTCAACAACAATAAAATAACGGATCTTTTAAAAATATTGATCGTTCATTCAATTAACGACCTAAAAACATTCGCACACAGAGTAATTTGCAAGATTATCTTACGATATCTTACGATTATCTGTAGGGTCTAAGTATGTATGTGTGATATGAGTAATTTTAAATTTATAAATAAATTTTCTTACATTTACGGATTTGACAGCTTTGATCAATTTCTTCGTTTCCAAGTTTTTAAGGATTTTATTCAACTGCGTCATATTTAAATTCGACTGAATCCTTACATCACGTACCCAAATACCTTTATTACTACCTTCTTCAATTATTCTGTAAACAATTTTCTCTTCATTGTCGGCATCTTTTGGTAAATTGCTTTTTTTTGGATCCTTGTTACGATATATTAATTTGTCTCCTTTTTTAAGAACTTCAATAGATCCCTGCTGTAATAGTTTATTTAGATTTTCGACACGAATTGCAGGTGGAATATCTGGCAAGCCTTTAAGTAAGTCGTCATTTGACGCACCAGCAGCCATACTCTGTATAAGGGCCAAAAGTTTGTGGGATACATCTTCTGCTGACATTATTTTTATTTTTTTTAGTTATACTATCAAAATCTGTGGAATAAAAATTAAGTTAATTTTGCCTTTTTTATATTTATAAATAAAGATACTAATTTTAACTGAATAGTTCTAGTTGACAGTTATAGTTATAATAGGAAAATAAGTGGTTTTGATCTTGAAGGAATTCTTCCTAACTTGAATTGGCTGAGGTATAACACTTTATTCATTTTCAAAAACATACGTTTCTACTGATCCGCAAACTTATAGAATATCCCCTTTTTGCATAGGGTACGAAAATGAAAAGTTTGGCGAAATCTTTGGTTCAAAGTAAATTTAAAAAAACTGTTTACTGTTTCTAACGAAACGTACACTGAAACAAATGTTATAAAAAACTGTGAAATCTCGATTGTTGGTAGATATGAAAAGAACTATCACAGATATTTTTTACAAAAAGATACTTAATATCTTGACATTCATTAAAAAAACATATCATTTTCAGCATCATAAAAATTAATGATTAATGTTGAAGAAAATACCGATTTTGAAATCGTACAAATTTACACACTATGAATTGATACAAAAATTTTAATTACTAATTTTATATCAGTGGTATTTACCATTTGGTGTATTTGTGATAGTTATAAAAGAAAATTTTCTTGCAAGTAAGAAATTATGTATGAAATGATTTTTTTTATGCAAAAAAATTTACTTTGAATACTATAGGATTTTTCGTTGTATATTTGTTTAATATATGTAAAACTCAAAGTATTTTTTTTTTTTTTAAATGTCAATATCAATTGCACAAGGCAAAGATATAGGCATTATTTGGAACATATCTAGCAACAATGATAACTTAAAAAATCTATTACTCGAAATCCAATTGGGATGTTGATTTTTTTTTGTCAAAAGTATTTTATTTTTATCCTTAGCAATAGCACTTTCAAATCGAAGCAACCATTAATTCCTATTGTAACAAGCTTTAACAATCTGAGGCTGGATACTAAAATTTGCTGAAGCTAAATTTTCTACGCTAAAGCGAATTATTGTTTTTTAAATTAATTTTAGCGATAATTTCGATTCTGAAATATCCCTATCGTTTACTACATCGCTAAATTCCCATAAAAAAAGCAACTTAACGAATATTGAACGAAGAATGAAACAGGTGTTTTCAACGCCTTATTAAAGCGATATTGCGACTCTGAAAGCTTACTTTAATGATTTGAAGCTTCTCTAATTTTATTTTAAGCGATCATTTTGAAATTGAGTTTTTTGCTGTCGCTTATTTAAAAATGAAGAGATATTAATTTCAAAAAGGAATAAATGTGGAAATAAATGTGGATCTTTAGTGTAGGTACATTAATCAAACATGTTTTTATTTTACAGGCCGTCTCCACGAAGCATAGCACATGCCATCATATACATCAAGGCATCGAAAAATCTAGTGGAGACCGCATACGCCAGATTTATTTCATGGCATTTATCTCATGGTATATGTTGTACTGCATACCAGAATTTCAATGGAATTGAAAAATTTTCAATTTAACGCGCTTCTAATTGGAATTTATATCACTTTTAATATAATTATAAGTGGATTCTAAATTGCATTCGAATGATATAATTAGATTAATAAATAATTTCAACTAACAAATATGTGATGGCATGGGTTGTGTCTCGTAGAGACGGTCTGTTAATAAATGTTTTTTCACCAATTTTCCCAAAGTTTTATGAAAATAATTTTTAACGAACAACTTGATTTTTAAGTACCTTAACCATATTGGTTGGTAATGGCATTGCAATATCATATACTGGCAAGATAATAAAAATAGGAATTTCAATGCATAAATGCTAGCGGCCGTTTTAACTTTTAAAGCTTCTGAGAATTGATTTGCATCTGAATGAGTTTGTTGGTGGAAGAATAACAATCGTATTGAAAAACTATATATTTTTTGTTGAAAAGTTTATGGCCAGGAATGACATTCGAGTTTTCAACAGAAATGATTCTAGTTGATTATTGTGTCAATGATATTTTTTTTAAGCTAATGTTTTATTTTGTATGAAATTGTTGGTTCAGAACTCAATTTTAAGATAAAATAAGACAAAATACTAAGGTAATAAAATAAAATAATACTGAGGTAATCAAATTACTTTACAATTGATCCATATGTCAAAAACATAATATTTTATAGATGGAGGTACTTGCATCATCTCATCATATACGACTTTAAAGCTCCCTTAAATACTACATAAGTTCTTTATTAAAAAAATGACTTCGATTTTACCATAATTATTTCCAAACAGTTTTAAAATATATCTTTATTTTCAATTAGAGTGTGTCTGAAGGTATCACAATTAAAAAATTCAAGCTAGCAAATATTTCAATTCATGATTGTTTGCAGAATTCAACTTTAGCTGGGCAATTTTTAGAATCTGACCACTGGACAGAATTTGGCAAGGAAAAAAGTGTAAATTTTTTTTAGATTATTTCAACTAAAAAGTGGCAACGCCAATTCATGAAATCAGTTCAATATTTCGGCAACCCTATTAGTAAATCTACGAACGAGGACATAAGACAAAACGTCAAATATCGCAACAAAAGTGGAATTGAAAATTATCTTTCATATTTATTTTGTATTTCTTTAATATTTTAATAGTACACACAAAAATGTCACTTACAGATGAAGAATCCGATGAAGCAGATTTTCTTGAAGTCAGTGAAAGAAATTTTAAACGTGCCTATAACAGCGTAGCCAAGGTTTGAATTAATTTAATTGCCAGTAATATTTTAACTAAAAACACGAGTCAAATCTTATATCGTACTGTGTGCAGTGCTGCCAACTTCTTTAAATCATCACAAGCAATTCCTTATATTTTTGACACAGGTTGGCTACGCGGACGGAGTGAATGATGGTCAGAAAATTGTGTTTCAAGACGGATTTGATCGGGGTTATCACATTGGGCTGAGAGCCGGTTACGAAATTGCAAAATACAAAGCCTTTTTCAGTGCATTTGACTTTACTGAAAGTAGTGCTACCGAGCAGTTACAGGAGGAAGCAAAAAAGTTCAAAGAAATTACTGTGCCGCCGGATGCTAAAAACAAGCACAACCTTGAACCCGCTCAGCATATGATGGAAACACTGCGGGATACCAGTAAGCTTCAAAGCGATTATATTGACAAACGTTTAGTGGAATTGGAGCAGGATCTACCAGTTGCAACAAATTTTCTTACAAAAACATAATAAAAAGATTTAAATTTTAAGTGTTAAGTAAATTTGTGTATTATTAAAAAAAAAAACAATGAAGTATCGTTAATTTATAAATAGAGACCTTCGGGCGTACCCTCTTTCTTGCGATACAACACACTCTCCTTCGACTTCTTGAAATCCTCATTTGTGACCTTCATGCGTCGCTCACGCAATGCCATCAAACCTGCCTCTGTGCAAATGGCTTTAATATCAGCACCGGATAAATCATCCTTAGCCATTATAAGCTCACTAAGGTTAACGTCGTCGGACAGCGTCATGCGGGATGTGTGTATGGTAAAAATGCGGCGTTTAGTTTTTTCATCGGGCAGAGGAAATTCAATTTTACGATCAATACGACCAGGTCGTATGAGGGCGGGATCAAGCGTTTCAATACGATTCGTAGCCATAATGACCTACAGGTGAAAACATTAAATACAATATTTAAGAAATTAAGAGAAAATACCTTGACATCACCGCGTGAATCAAAACCATCCAGCTGATTCAGCAACTCTAACATTGTGCGCTGAATTTCTCGTTCACCACCAGAGTTCGAATCGTAACGCTTTGTGCCGACTGCGTCGATTTCGTCAATGAAAACAATCGATGGTGCATGTTCCTCGGCCACACGGAACAATTCACGCACTAGTTTGGGACCATCACCTAAATATTTCTGTATCAATTCGGAACCGACAACACGCAAGAATGTGGCCGACGTTTGATTCGCTACAGCTTTGGCCAGCAAAGTTTTGCCCGTTCCCGGTGGACCATACAAAATAACTCCCTTAGGTGGTTTAATGCCCATTTCTTCGTAGTACTCTGGATGCGTTAGTGGTAGCTCTACTGATTCTTTGATCTCTTGAATTTGCGTATCCAAACCACCAATATCGGCATAAGTTTCTTGAGGAGCCTTTTCAAGCTTCATGACAGTGACCATAGGATCCGTGTCGTCGCCAAGCACACCCACAACTGCATGTACTTTGTGATTCAACAGTACCGAGCAACCGGGCTCCAGTTGATCCTTATCAACGAACGATAAAATGCTAACATAGTGCTCAGAGCCCACCGAGGTCGAAACGATGGCATGATTGTCATCGATAATCTCTTCTAAATTTCCTACAGACATCGGAGTGCCACGCAGATCATCCACTTTGGAGCGCTCCTCTTCGTTCTTTTCATCTTGTGGTTTCAGACGTTCTTGATTTCGTATGAATTCATCTTCCATCATTAAATAATCTTTGATGCGCTCCAACTTCAGTAGCTTGAGACGGCAGCGCGTATGCGGAGTGACTTGGGGTAGTTTCATAGCTGCATCAGGTCCCTTTGCACGACGCTTTTTCTTACCAACACGCGTTGGAATTGGGGGCTCGTACTTCTTCTTCTTATCTTTATCATCCTTCTTGTCACCAGCGCCGCTCTGGCCAGATTGATTTTGACCCTAATTTTCAAGAGTAAACTATCAGATTGGCAATGATTTTAGTTATTTATTAATACTCACCATTTTATTTAGTTTGTTTTTCTATAATTTGCAAGTTATTTAGAAATTCACAAAGATTTTGCTTAAGCTAGTCGAGTTAACAACAGATTTTCAGCTAGTCACTTTATGCGAAGTTGGCTGCGATTTAATTTTGATGTTTTTCGCCGACGTTTTGCGAAACTTCATACTAGCTGTCAAAGGTTGACAACAAACAGTGGAGTTCATTTAGCAAAATTGGATTTAAAAAATAACTTCTTAAAAATACCGGACATTTTTTCAATAAACGTTATTTTAGGTTCTTCACTTGTGATTTCATCACTTAATCTAAGCTTTTATGAAAAATTTCACAATTTTGCTGTTTACTGAGAATATCTTTAATTTTTTCTAATCTTTTTTAGGAATAACATTCTGTACTTTGAAAATGATTCAGATTCTTCACCTTAATTTAATTTCTCTGTCATAAATTCAAACATTTTTAGTTTTGTTTTTAAGTCCCATAGGAAATATGCGATTCAGGAGAAATATTGTGGCTGAAAATGTGTTATTTGAGGAAAAAATTATTTTACTTGCTTTGATTTGTTTAGAAAGACAAGCGTTTGCCTACAAATATAAATTTTTACCATGCAGTTTCCATTTAAAAACCATTTAAAAATTATTATTATTTAAGCCTTATACAGTTTTTTCATGTTCACTACGAACAAATATTGGAAACGCAGTGATCATTTGATAATACTTTTATATAGTAATGTGTAATAATAATAATACTAATGTGTTTGCTTACGTTTGTTCCTATGCTTTTACCTTACTTAATTTAATTCTTAAATTCACTGAGGAAAAGGCATCACACTTGCTACCTATTGAAATTCATAAGGTTTTACATAATTTCAAATTTTTTATTTTTAAGGCAGCCGTGCCCGAGTGTGTAAAAAAGTACGAGGAACACTCGATGCCAATTAGAGACCAGGTTCAAATTCAATTGAAATTAATTTTTCTGATCGATATTCTCATCTGTCTTGTGTTTACGTTTTTTTGCGATTTTGTACTGCGAAATGAAATAAAAGTGAAAAAAACTCAACACAAATTGAGAAACATTTCTTGTTTTTGAATAAGTGTGTAAAATAAATATAAAATTGTTTACTCTACTCAGCTGTTCTTCGGATTAGCAGCTAACCGGAACCACAACTTACCGCTAACTTAATCAAAACTTAACTGACAATTAAGCACTAACCGAACATTAAGAAAACGATTTTTTGCTAACAGCTGGTTAAAGTTCTGGTTAGTGCTTAACCGGACATTGAGAAAACGGCCCTAAAATTTGTTTGTGTTCTAGTTATTTACATTAATTAATTGCGACTATCTGCGGAACACATTAATGGATGGATCGATGTGGTTTTAATTGTGATATAAAGTATAATTCAAATTAAATTTCAAGCTTTAAATATTTCGTTTTCGGCAAAAGGCGCTGGCAATGCGTAGAGTCATAAAATCTTGATATTGAACATTTTGAACAAGCAATAAATAAACAGCGCAATAAAGGAAATTATATTTATTAATATTAATTTTGATTGATATTAATTTTTGTGGAATATAAAGAGATTTTACTTTGTTGATAAAGTCGCTTTGTATGGGTCGTAGGCGTGGGGTTCATCTAATTTCGTTGAACTTCCTACTCAGAGTGCATATTAAATATTAAAGCTCATATGCAGAATTTCAAATCCATATATTAATTTTTTTTGGAATTTGAAGAGATTTTACAGTTTTGATAAAATCGCTTTGTTTGGGATGTAGACGTGGTTTATATCCGATTTGGCTCAATTTCGAACTTGATCTTTATTTTTTAGATACAAGCCTAAATATCGAATTTCGCGATTCCTTTAAAATACAAAAATCACGGTCAACACTTACAGTGTTGCCACCTTATTACATGAACCTTTTTCAATTTACGCAAAAATGTCCCAAATCTTTTAAATTTGTTTTTTTTTTTATTAAACGGAAAATTCTGCTATGTATTAATTTTTTTTACAATCTCAAAATTATTCATCATGAACTCTCCATACGTATTACTTTCTGAATTGATGGACATCACACAGTCGTTGATAAAGGCAGTGCAGCAAACAGGATTGTGCTCGAATTTGCAATAAACTCAACGAAATAAACACGAATGCTGTGGGACATTTCACGAAGCTCTAGTACCGTTAAAAAGACAATAGTGTCTTTTCAAAGACACCACACGTCCTTTCAAGGGCCAAAATGGCCAGTGTTTATTTTATTTTTAGGTCCAGTTTTCGTTCATTTGCTTAAAACCATTTGAAAGCACGCACAACACAATCTCATCTCATTGCCAAAACTTTTGATGTTTTAAGATTTACGTAAAACATACGTACACTCTCTTTTAGTGGTTGAAACCGTTAGCGATGAATTCGAGTTCTCCAAATTCATAATTGTGTAACAAGAGAGAATATCTAACAAAACCCTGTGCTCATGATACAATTATACAAGGTACATGATACAATTACAAGGTAGGCTCATTTCAAAATGGCTGCTCAACTGTTTAATTTTGCAACAACAAAGCTGTAGAAGCCACAAACGTCAAACGACAAAAGCAACAACAACAACAAAGAAAAACTAAAAGCTATCAGCTGATTTTGACAACTAGCGCACCCTGCTCTCCAGTATGAGCCTACCTTATAATTGTATCATGACAAGGTAGGAGTGACAGTTTTTTCGTCTTGCGCTAACTGTCAAAAATAGTATAAATTGGAGAACAAAAAAAGAAGAAAAGAAAATAGAAAACAAAATATACAGGCAAATGACAGTCGCTGCAAGGTACTGGTGAGAAAAAAGCAAGTTGTCACTCCTAAAATAAAAAAAAAAAATAAATAACTGGCCATTTCAGCCCTTGAAAGGACTTTGACCTAGCTTCTTATGATCAATTGTGTTGTGCGTGTTATTAAGTTTGTACACAATTGACCGAGAACCGGACCTACATGCTTAACGCCGACTCCGAACGGCGATGAACGGAAAGTTCTCGTTCTCAAGAAGCTTTACATGGCATTTTGATTACTCTCTGAGGTTTGCCATTGTCTGCAGAGAGGTGGCGGCCGTACAGAAAAATTATTTTTTAATTCAAATAATTTTCTGTCGCTGCTGGGGTTCGAACCCGGGTTTCCAAAGTTCTTTGACATAGCGGCCACGCACTTTAACCAACTACGCCACGGACGTTGTCACTCCTACCCTGTATTATTGTATCATGCCTGTGCTTCTAATTTTTCGAACGCATTTTTTTTACTTTCTTTCGTTTTCTCACATTCTTTCACAATTTTGCTCATCAGCTGTTTTCATAAAACGTTTTCAACTCATTTCGTTTTGTTGGAAAAATACCCGGCTTTTGTTTCCAGCAAATTAACATAATAATTTATATAGTGTTCCTAGAATAGGGAGCACCCAGTGCATGGTTTCAAAATGTCCTTTCACTGGTGTGACAACATTCACACTACGGTGTTCACACCACGTGACTACCAGGTTGAACTACTTGCCTCTGCCTTCGAGGGAAACACCATGATTTGCTTAGGACACAAATCATCGAAGGAGTTCATTGCGCTCAAACTGCTTCAAGAGTTGGCTAAAGAAACGCGATCAAGCAACAAGGTGTGCATATATCTCTCATGTAATGGAGGGCGTTCGATGCACACTATGGTGCAGCATCTGACAGATTTGAAGACGTTCCAAGAACAACTGGACGAAAAGGGAATTGAACAGTTGCCATCAGGCTATGAAGTGTACATTATGCAGCCCAAAAGTATTTTAACAATACTGCAAAAAGGTGCGCTGAAGATCGCTGATGTGAAGCTGTTGGTTCTAGAAGATTGTCATGAGGTGGATGCATATCGACAAATGTTGCCCATATTTAAGGAATTCTATTGGTCGTTGGATCTTGGTGATGACGTTCCAAAAGTGCTGGGTTTGGCTGGACCACTGCATAGTGCTGGTTGCGATCTCCAGGAGTTGAATGCAATGCTCAGCACTTTAGAGGAACACGTATGCTGCCGAGCTGAAACAGCCAGTGATATTGTTACAGTACTCAGGTTGAACCATTATCAATATATGGTAAAATTTTGTGACTGATTTTTAACATCTTAGATATTGCTCCAAGCCTTTTGAATATATTGTGCAATGTGCACCTTTCAGTTGCAATGAATTGACTGCGGTGCTTGAAGAGATAATCATTACACGCAAAGCTTTTCTCAAGGATCATCGTTATGATCCCACAGAGATTTACAATACCGATGAATTTTTGGAAGAATTAAAAGGTTTGCATTTAATATACATACAAACATTTTCCACATTCTTAAAACAATTTTTATATTAGATATACCCGATCCTAAGCGAGAGCCACTGGAGTTTCTTAACATAATTCTCGAAGTATTGCATGAAATGGGTCCCTGGTCGCTAGATCGTGTGGCTGTCAATCTTTTCCATCGTATTGAGAAGCAAAAAATAAAAACTCCACACGAACGTCACTACATATTGCTTTGTCTGGTCAATACTGCGCTCCTTGAAATTCACTCAATTTGCGAGCATGCCTTCCGCAAATCTGCCAATCACAAACAATTAATAGAACAATATTCCAGTCCTAAAGTACTGCGTCTGTTCGAGGTCTTCCGGCTCTTCAAGCCAGAGGACTTAATTACTGACAATGAGACAATCAAGAAAATCAACCAAGATCTAGAGCATATGGATTTCCAGAAATTAAGTCGTTCACTTGAATATAGCTGCCACAGTGTGGAACACCTTGCCAAACAACAGTTAGAATCGCGATCGATCGTGGAGAATCTTGATCCAATTGTACACACAACAGCAGCGGGAAACCGTGCAGCTTATATGCAAAATAAAATGGCAGGCACGGGAGCGGGCGCGGGCGCTACAAGCACAACAATGAAGACTGAATTCAATAGACGTGGGAATCAGGGACGTCCAAAGCGTCGACCAGGTTTTACACGTCGACAAAATCGTGATGCCGCTGATGGCTCCGACACACTTTGCGCTCTCATCTTCTGCAATCACAATCATACAGCAAAAGTTCTCTTCGATCTGCTGGCTGAGATGAGTCGTCATGATGCTGATTTAAAATATCTCAAATGTCAATATACCACAGACCGAGTAGCAGATCCGCTAACGGAGCCCAAAGAAGCCGAGCAAGAACATCGGCGTCAAGAGGACGTGCTTAAACGCTTTCGCATGCACGACTGCAATGTGCTAATAGGCACTGCCGTTTTGGAGGAGGGTATAGATTTGCCTAAATGCAATTTGGTTGTGCGCTGGGATCCGCCCAAAACATATCGCAGCTATGTTCAATGCAAAGGTCGTGCCAGAGCAGTGCCTGCTTATCACATCATATTGGTGGCACCTCGTTTCAATGTAGAAACACATTTAGTGGATCACATCGAAGAACAGTTGGGTGATCGCAGTCATCGGTTTTTGTGTAGTATTGAAAAATCCTCAAAAGATGAAAGCGATGATGAGTCCGACACTTCAAACGAGGGTGAGAATGAGAATCAGCTCAAACAGCTTAACCAATACACAATAGGTTCAGCCAAGGGTATTGTAAAAATACTCAATCCCGAGGTGATCACCAATAAACCACCAACAGCTACAGAAATCACACTTAAAGAAATAAAAGACGAAACACTTGCAATTAAAATGATTGCACCTGAAGCCAACGATGAAAAGCAAGTGGACGATAATACCATGGATGAAATATATGCCGATTTAAATAAAAGCAGTACATCGAGCTCGAATATTTTATCAGACAGTTATACAAGTTGCAATAAATATTCAACAGATTGCTTTGAAGTTTTTGATTTAAATTATGCCATCTCTGAGGTGAACGCTAAAGTGAATGATTCATTGAAATCGGTTGATAGTCAAAAAAGTAATGCAGATGTTGAAGAAAAACCATCACCACCTGTGCGACATAAACGCCAATTCCAATGCTGCGTAGAAGAAGACGAAGAACATGAATTCGTGTATCAGAAATATAAGGACACCGAACAGCAGTCGACGAAATTAAACTCCATGGAGCTCATGTTGCAAACAACAAATGATATGGTATATCAATTAGCCCAATACCGAGAAATTGAAAAGGTAAGTCGTTTTATCAGTTTTGTGCGTGCTGCTAAAACCAAATGCATTACTCTATCAAGATGTTGCTGCAAAAGTGTGCCAACACGGAACCTCCTGAAAGTGAACACCAGAACGCTGATGAATTTACTCATTGTATAGCTGCATATAAACCACATGCCAAGCTGCTTACCGGTGCCTCTGTTGACCTCAGCTCAGCCATAGCTTTAGTTAATAAATATTGCTCAAAACTGCCAAGTGATACCTTCACCAAGTTAACGCCACTTTGGCGTTGCGCGAAAACCGTGCGTAACGGCTTCCAAATGTATCAGTATACTCTGCGTCTTCCAATAAATTCACCACTCAAATACGATATTGTAGTAAGTATTTGGGAGTAGGTCTAAAAAAAGCCCCGTTAACATGTATTTACATTCAAACAGGGTCTACCAATGCGTACGGAGATCTTGGCACGCAGAATGGCTGCTCTACAGGCCTGTAAAGAACTGCATATGTATGGCGAATTGGATGATAACCTGCAGCCTATTGGAAAGGAGGGCTTCAGAGCCATTGAACCAGATTGGGAGAACTTTGAGCTAGAAGAACTGGATGAGAAAATTGTACATGAAAATTCAGAGCCACGTCCAGGCACAACCAAACGCAGACAATACTATTATAAACGAGTATGTTTCATCACTATCCTACTGGCTTAAGAAATATAAATAACAAATGTAGTATTTTATTAATTTCCCCAGATTGCTTCTGAGTTCTGTGATTGCCGCCCCTCAGTTGGCACGCCCTGCTATTTATATTTCCTTGATCTAACGTTGCAGTGTCCCATACCGGAAGAACAAAATACGCGAGGTCGCAAGATCTACCCCCCAGAAGATGCTCAGCAAGGATTTGGTATTTTAACACTCAAGAAAATACCAAAAGTCAGCTCATTTCCAATATTTACCCGCTCCGGCGAAGTTAAGGTTTCCATACGTCTATGTCCTGAAATGATCGTGCTGACTGAGCAACAAATTCGTTCAATTAATACATTCCTCAATTATACCTTTACCAATGTTTTGCGTTTGCAAAAGTTTTTAATGCTCTTCGATCCGGATTCAACGGAAAACTGTGTCTTTATTGTGCCAACATCTAAAACTGCAACCTCTGCGAATAAAGTAGGCAGACGCATCATTGACTGGACTTTTTTGGATTTGATTGAAAATAACGCCAGTATGATGCCAACAGCAGTGTCAGAGTCAGTGCGCCGCGCCCAAGATTTTGATGCCAGCAAATTCAGAGATGCTGTCGTCATGCCTTGGTATCGCAATCAGGATCAACCACAATATTTCTATGTCGCAGAGATATGTCCACAGCTCACACCACTCAGCTGCTTTCCGGGTGAAAACTACCGCACCTTCAAACATTATTATTTCCTCAAATATGGCATCACTATACAGAATACTAAGCAACCGCTGCTTGATGTGGATCACACTAGTGCTCGCTTAAATTTTCTTACACCGCGTTATGTGAACCGTAAAGGTGTCGCTTTGCCCACTAGCTCAGAGGAAACCAAACGTGCCAAGCGGGAAAATCTAGAGCAAAAACAAATTTTGGTGCCAGAACTGTGTACCGTGCATCCGTTTCCAGCTTCGTTGTGGCGTACAGCTGTGTGTCTACCCTGCATCTTATATCGTATCAATGGACTATTATTGGCTGATGACATACGTAAAAAGGTTTCACACGATATCGGTCTGGGCCAACAAGAAATAAATGATAACTTTGAGTGGCCCATGCTCGACTTTGGTTGGAGTTTATCAGAAGTGCTGCGCAAGTCAAAAGAAAACGCCCAGAGTGAGCTGCTACATAAACAAGCTATGGTAAACGGTGAAACTGTAGAGCTACCAAGTGATGAGAAGGGCTCCCAGATGAACACAGAAAAATGCGAAAACTCACATCATAAAATTGACAAAAGTGCAAATGCCATAGTAAGCGAAGGAGAGAAACAATTGAAGGTACGTTTAAATTTAAATTGAATTTTATTTTAATCAAATAATTTAGTCTCTAAGCATACCATACAAGAGTTACCTTTTAAATCTTGCACATCGGCAACACTAAGCATTGCCAGATGAGTTTTGTCAGTTCCATTCGAAAATTTGTTATTTTCTGTTATAAACGTCCTCACACCGTTTTGGTGTATGTGCGCTCATTGTGTTGTTTACAGTGGTTTTAAAATTGTATTTCAGCATAAAAATGGAATAAACACCTGAACATTTTTTGATGAATTTTTCGAATGATCAAATGATGATTTTTTACGATTTGTGGTAGAAAACATCAATGCTGTGGGTGAACTGTTGGAAGCAGGTCGACAAGTGACATACCGTGAGATGGAGTCATCCTTGGGTGTTAGTGGGACTAGCATAAATTCGATTTGACATGAGCATTTAGGCGTCAGGAAGAGTTATTCCCATAATTTGACGGTTGATCAAAAAAGGCTAGTGTCGATTGGTGGAAGGAAATGCTAAAAAAAAATACAACGGGGCTGGTTGAAAACACATCCAACACCATTACTACAGGTGACAAAAGATACATTTTCGCTTATGAGCCTGAACAAAGCAGCAATCAGGTCATTCAAAGTGAGCAAAACCTGACAGAAGTTGTTCACGGACGGAACACATCCAAGTAAATGCTTGCTATTTTTGGGAGAAAAACTCTTCATGTCGCAACTATACATCTTGAGCAACCTCCGCAACTGTTAATGCTGACGGGTACACAACCATTTGTTTGCCGGAAATCTTCGGAGAATTGAAGAAAATCAACCACCCAAGTAAGGCATCCTCCATCACGACAATGTGATTTTCCCATACATCAGTTCAAACAAAAGTTTTTGAGCACTCATCACATAGTAAGCACCCAATCTTGGAGAATACATACTTTGAAAAACACTAAAAGCATTTCCAGTGATTAACCACTATTTTTTCATTGCTAAGCGCAAGACTTAAAAGGCAACCCGCGTATATAAAAATTTGAATCTAAGTATCTAAAATATATCTTAACATTAAAATAATATTTCAAACATTAACTTTAAAATTCAATCAAATTTGGATTCTACACTGAAAAAAAGATTAGCTTAAAATTGAACACAATGTGTTCAAAAATGTGTTCATAATTGCCTTTTTTCATTTGTTTTTCAAAAGTTTTAAACACATTTGCTCTTACTTTGGCGAAATATGTTGTAAGCTATTTTTTAAACACAAAATTCGTCAAATTAATAGCAAATGTTGTCAATTTTAAAACATTTTTTCTGTGTATGCGTTGGACTGTTGTTTTTATTATTCCATATTTTTTAGGACACTTCTTTGATTGAAATAGGCACTTGGTCGAACGATATGGCAGATAATATTAGTGCCGATGCTTCATCGGACATGAATGATGATGATGATGATGATGATGATGATGAGTTTATGAAATTCTTACCTCCAAATGTGAGTTTCTGCGATGGATCATTCGGTATGTTAGTTTAAGAAAATAAAGACAATGAAGTATAAATAATTGAATCACTTGTTCCAACATGCAGATAGTCAACCCATGCGATACGGTTCTCCCACATATTGGGACATTAAAGACAAGAAAGCCTTCAACTCAGACGCTGGAACTGAAACTTTCAATGCCTCATCTAAAAGCCGCAACGGTAAAAAACAATCGACCGCTTTCACCTATTATGATTCTGATGACTCGTATGCTTCGAGTTACGATGGCGGATTTGGTAACGGCACATACAGTAGCGATGAAGATGATGATGATGACAATGGACCTTTACGCATAGCCTTTACATCAAAAAATGAGGCGGAAACAATTGAAACTGAACAAGAAATTGAAAAGCGCAACAAACAACTTTCCATAATTCAGGATACAACAGCCAATGAACGCAACTATCAAGAGACAAAAAATCTCCAAGTTGGCTATAATTTCTCGGATTTGACGAAAAGCAATGAGACTCAGCTGATAACATCCATTCAAGACTTCAAAGTATCAACAGAGCGACTGAAAGAAGATATACAAAATTCTGGAATGCTAGTTAAACATAACACGGCATTGCAACTGCCAAAAAAGGAGAGCCCGTGCGAAGAGCGTCTCTTCAAAAATATATTGCTAGAAACTTTTCACATGATTCTGCCCTATGTTCAGCGTGCTGAATTGGAAGAACGTTTAAGAATACGTGTCGACACGCTGACCATGGAGGATGTTGAGCAGTTAAATGCAAAGTATGTTCAGGAGCATCCCAATGAACAGTTCACAATCATTGGCTGTGGCGACATATTTGATCGTTTCAATGATAAATCAAGTCTAGAAATAACTACGAAAAAACAGCAACAACACGCCAAGCTAATAAAGCTTAACTTCCAAAGTAAACGTTTGACGAAACATCAGCCACAGCTAGATTGCCCTAGAGAACACGGCGTTATATTGCCGTCAAGTGAATCTTCCAAGCTGTTCAGCTTTGACTATCAACCAGACTTATTAGGTCACCCTGGACCAAGTCCAAGCATCATACTGCAGGGTTTAACCATGTCGAACGCAAATGATGGCATCAACTTGGAACGTTTGGAGACAATTGGCGATTCATTTTTGAAATATGCCATTACGACATATTTATATATCACCTATGATAATGTGCATGAAGGCAAGCTAAGTCACTTGCGATCCAAACAAGTAGCGAATTTAAATCTTTATCGTTTGGGACGCAGAAAAATGCTGGGCGAATATATGATAGCTACGAAATTCGAACCACACGACAATTGGTTACCGCCGTGTTATTATGTGCCCAAAGAGCTGGAGAAGGCGCTAATTGAAGCGAAGGTAGGTCCTCTTTTGAGAGTAGCATTCATATCAAAGCTGATATTAAAATTTTCAATTGTTATATTATAGATACCACCACATCATTGGAAACTGGTGGACTTGCCCAATATTAAGAAACTAACGAGCACAGAAATTTGCGAACTGGTGCGCCAAAAGGCCGACTCTTTGGGACTGTTCGACGATGTCAGTTTGAGCAGAATTATTAAGTATTTACTTTTTCATTAAAATGTTTTGTTGCAGGAGCCAATGTATTCAGACGTTAACACTCCAGAGGAAGCAGAAATTGGAAATGACTTTACTTGCTTCATTCCATACAATTTGGTCACGCAACACAGTATACCAGGTTAACGCTTTATTTATTTTCGTCACATAACCTATAAATTCTTTAACATTATCGCTATTTGCAGATAAATCCGTTGCTGACTGCGTGGAGGCGCTTATTGGCGCCTATCTGATTGAGTGTGGTTCACGTGGCGCCTTGCTGTTCATGGCTTGGCTAGGCATACGTGTGCTTCCCTTTGTGCAGAGATTGTACAACCCACAAATGCCGCGTGAACCCGGTAGCACAAATCCTGATGCTAAAAATATCATCACCGTTTACGGCGAGTGGACGCCACCAAAGAGTCCTCTGCTACACTATTCACCAAATGCAAAACTAGAGCTCGAATCACTGCTGGATGGTTTCGATGAATTTGAAGCAACACTCGGTTATAAATTTTGCGATCGTTCCTATTTGTTGCAGGCCATGACACATGCGAGCTATTCACCAAATCGGTTGACTGACTGCTATCAGCGTTTAGAGTTCTTAGGCGACGCTGTGCTGGACTATCTCATAACTCGCCACTTGTATGAAGATCCGCGTCAGCACTCTCCGGGCGCGTTGACTGATTTACGGTCAGCTTTGGTTAATAATACCATATTTGCTTCACTCGCTGTGCGTCACGGTTTCCACAAGTATTTTCGACATTTGTCGCCTGGCTTGAATGAAGTTATAGATCGTTTTGTGCGCATACAGAATGAAAATGGACACTGCATAAGCGAGGAGGTAGATGATACTTTATTTTTTTTATTTATAGAACTCATTCGTTGTCTCTTAAGTATTATCTACTGTCCGAGGAGGAATGCGATGATGCCGTAGATGTTGAGGTGCCAAAAGCATTGGGTGATGTTTTTGAGTCTATTGCCGGTGCAATATTTCTGGACTCCAAAATGTCTCTGGATGTGGTTTGGCAGGTATATAGTAATATGATGAAGCCTGAAATAGAACAGTTTAGCAATTCAGTACCAAAGTCACCTATACGAGAGTTGCTAGAACTAGAACCAGAAACGGCTAAATTTGGGTATTTTTCCGTTGAAGTTCTATATATAAAAAACACAAATCTAAACATATTCTTATGTTTGTAGAAAACCCGAAAAACTGGCTGATGGGCGACGTGTACGTGTCACCGTTGAGGTATTTTGCAAGGGAACATTCCGTGGTATTGGACGGAATTATCGCATCGCAAAATGCACGGCGGCAAAGTGCGCATTGCGCCAATTGAAGAAACAAGGTTTGATAACAAAGAAGGAAGCTTAGTTGATGCAAATCAAGCAACAATAGACTGTGACTGCAAACTGTGCAACAAACATACATAATAGCAATATGCGATATTCTAAAAAATTTTCCTATTCAAACTATTATTTTCAATACAATAATTAAGTTTTTTATAAAAATTGTAATTTAAATTTTGTATGTGTGTTTTCATCTAGAATGTTCCTTTTTAGCATGAAATATTCCATTTTGCTTTTTTATTCTCAATAAACCGCCGTAGTTAGGAAAACAAATTAGTGATTAGTTTAAGTGCATTAATTAAAAATATTTCTTTTAAATGAACTTAAATAAATGTTTTAAAAATAACCTTTTTTTTAACTTGAGGAAAAGCCTAGAGAAAATTCTGAAATTTAATGTTTTGAGATGTGTTTTTTATGGTTTGGATAGAAGTCACACAAGTATCGTTTCAAATAAGCCTCCTAGGATTTCAAAGCTCACCCACTTGCTGTACTCTTTTAGAAAATAACAAAGTCCGAGTTAAAATTTTTTCTATGAAAAATGCGCACTCTATTAATTGTGTTAGAAAAAGTTACTCATTAAAAACTACAACATGATACAGAAGCTACCCCAACGTTATTGCATTTGACCAACATGATTATCCCTTAGCTGCTTTAACTTTGCTCTTTACTTTCTTGACACGCTTCAAACCATCCATCTTGCTCTTCATGAACTGCGCATACATGTTCATCATAAGCGGAACATCTTCTTGGCGGACAATAGTTGATATCTGTAATTGTAAACAATCTCTAATATATGTTTCCAGATATCAACTTTTGCTTAAAACTTTACCTTCTTAGCCTTGCATTGAGCACGCATTAGGCAGAGGTATTCTTCGGGTTCAGGCAGCGGAGGTTTACCTTCTCTGGGCACAGGTTTGTTGTGGCCATTAACTGTATATTGGTAGGAACACATATTTTATAGCAACAACAAACATGAGTTTACGTTTTGGACTTACAGCGTTTGAACGTCACCGTGAAGGAGGAATCGGTTTTCGCGGCATTGGCGATTTTTTCCAAACGTAGGATAAACTATTACAGTAGTAGATTATTAATATTTTATTAAATATTAGTTTTTCGTTTAATTTACCGATGAATTGTCCAGCAAAACCATATCGTGCGCGTTGCGATGTTGGCAGTCAGTAGAAATTTTACAAATAAAATGACAACCAAGACGTCAGGCTTTGATCCGTTCGGAAACCTTTGAAATAAAATATATCTGAAAATATCAAAGTTGTAATTGTGTTTTGTTTTATACACAATGCGATATTTTCTTTATGATCTATTTGGATTCTGGAAGTTCAAATTATCAATATAGCAAATTTTTTCAAATTGTCCTATTTTAAAAAGCATTCAATGTTCACAATAAAGTTTCATAAAATTTAAAACTTAAAACTCATATCAACTTATGTTACACCAATATATATTGAATATTTTCAATTATATTTGCTATAAAATTTCAATTTATATAATTTTAAAACTAATTGGAAGCGTGGCACGATTGCGATTTCCGTGGCCCCTAAATATGAATCAAAGATAACAAGATGGGGAAACTTCTGTGGGGAATCTAAATATTGCAAAAAGTAAACACACATACGAGAGAAACCATTTCACCACAAATAGTGAGGTGAATATGTCAGTTTCGGGTTATGTTCCTTAACCCTTCCAACACGTTTGTTATTGATTGGCTTTATAACGAAAACAAAAATATCTAAAGTTCTCTAAATATTCTTATATAAGCTAAAAATATTTATTTTTGTGCTTTAGCTTCATGTTCTATAAGATTTTATACATAAAAAAACCACATTATTTCCTAAGGAAAAGCAAAAAATTTGTGCATGTAACGTAAAGGTTAATAATATCAGCTGGGTGAATTTATGAATGAAATGTTTTTTTTCCATTCAACTGTTAGAAGTAGTGTTGCCAATTTATCTTCTTTAGGATAGCTTTCAAATTTTCCTTTTATAAGGTTTTTAATTTTTATTTCGTTTTTAGGATAGCTACGCCTAAATTTCTCTTATAAATCTGCAATGATGATCATAGGAAATTAATTGGGTCTAGGGAAGTCAAAATATATAAGCTGGTAAACTTAATTGATTCATAGTCTGAATTTTAAGAAATAACATGGTTGAAATAATAAAATCATGTGTAATTAAATATTTTCTTATTATTTGCCCAAAGATACATTTATTATTGCTCATAATTTCTTACTATTATATGAGTCAAAATTAAGTGTCCGGAATATTTCCATAAATGTAACAGATATTCCCTTAAAATTCAGAAAGGATAAGCAATGATATAAATTGGAGTTATTAGTTTGAGGACTGAGCCGTAGGAATATAAATGGAAAAATAATATTTATGGCAAATAATGGAATAATATGTGAAATGACTTAAAACTTAATATATTACGCAAATACATAATCAAAGCAGTTTTACAAATTTTATAGATAAAACAAATGTTAGTAGTAGAAAACAATGATAGTTGACAACTCTGATGGGATGAAAAATAACAAAACTTTTACAAAACGGTCGTGGTGAAAATAAAAAGCTATTTACAAATACAACAAGTGGCAAAATTTGCAAACTTTGTTAGGCGATTAAGATTAAAATAAGAAAATGCATGTAGTTATTTGAGTGTTAAACAGATTCTTGTAACATAACTTAAAGATTTAAATATTCAAACACTCAATCCATACATTATTTTTCTTGTTTGTAAACGAAGTTTCAGCAGAGAAATGCAGAAGAAGAACAAGAGCGTTCCTTTTTTAAATTTCACCTCGAATAGCGGGGGTTTGTGTAGAATAGCGGGGGTTTGTGTAAAATTAAAATTTTTCAAAAATGTTGACAAATACAACAACTGAAGAAATTGGCAAACTTTAAACGCATGTATGAACTAAAATAAAGGGACTTAGTAATCAGTTTTGGTTGCAAACAGTTTATTGCCACTAAACTTAAATATTTATATCATAATAAATAGATAATATGCATTATTTTTAGGGGTTGCAAAGTGACTTCTTCGAGAGTTTGCGGCCGATGAAGAACAAGAGTAAAATTCAGGGTTGATTTTTCATCGCACTAATACATGCAAACTTTTTTTGAGGTTATGTTTTTTAAGTTTCCCATCTTGTTATCTTTGATATGAATATGCAGTTTTGATGAACTCATAGAGAAAATAAGATTCACCGAAGGATTTATCGATATATTGATAAGTTATCGAGTTATCGATTTTTAAAAAAATTTGTACTAAAAAAAGTTTTAATGTAAATTCGACCTATATATATTATGCTAATATTTGACCGATCAGGATAGTTTGGGTATCATTCGATAACAAACTTAAATATCTTCAAAATAATTTATAAAACAAAAATTTGGTACTTAATCTAATTACACTACAGATGATTTTTCGGCATGATATATATTTTTTTTTCATAAAACCGTTATTTTCTTCAAAAAGTACGTAATAAAAGTAAGTAGAACATAACATATGGTAATAGCTGAAACATTAACCTTTCATTTGGTGTATAAAATGTTACACTTGTTTCCCCTATTTCTACCATTATTCTCATTGTTGTAGTTACTAGATTAAACAGAACAATCATACGGTTTTTATTTTGCTTTTTAAACGTACAGTTTCGATGTTCTGTTGATAAACATCAACAACTTTCATCTTTATCACGAAGCACAAAATAATCGCAAGCACGTCGCACACCTATGTAAAATAAAAATGAATATTCGAATTATATTAATTCTGATTCGCATCGTGTTCTTTTTAAATAAGATATACGGACTCTCATTTTATTTCACGAAAAAAAAAAAACAGAATAATTGTGCAATTTGACAAAGGCAGAGCCACTAAAAAAATATTTCAATAACTCAAAAAAAAATTAGGAAAACTATCAATATGTACTTCAGAATACAACAAACAACCTTTGATTAAAGTCTATCTGGCTCCTTTTACAGGAAAAGTACATTATGTAAAAGGCAGAACCGCTAAAAAAAATTATTCAATAACTCAAAATACATCGAAAAGTTTATGAAGATTTTTCTTGCACCATTTACAGTATAAATGCACAATTTATAAAGCAATTCAAAAAGATTCAGCCCAATTATGAAACATTTTCCTATGCTATATGATTGTACTGATCAACCTAAAATATAACATAACAGCGAAAATCGGTCAAAATAACAGAAAAAGTATAACATGTTGTATACCAAACAAAAGGTTAATATTTTAGCTTTCAACTAATTACATCTTAATTTAATCTTTATAACGCATTTTTAAGAGAAAATAACGGTTTTATGCAAAAATAAAACATGTTATGCAGAAAGACAGTCTGTAGCGTGGCCGATTTACGAAAGAATATTTTTTTTCATTTCATATTAAAAACATTTTAAATATCTTTCTAATGACACCTAAATCACTGATCGGACAATTATTAGCAAAGATATAAGCGATTTAAATATTGGTTCCGTTGAGTAAACATTTTTTTTAAAAATCGATATCTCAATAACTAATCAATATATCGATAAATCCTTTGGCGAATCTTATTTTCTCAAAGAGTACTTTAAAGCTGCATACTCAAATCGAGGGGCCACGGAAATCGTAATCTCCCCGGAAGCGACAATGATTTGTGCAAAAATATTTTGAGCCATTGATATGATCATTCTGTTACTGTATGAAAAAACAAAATAGCGGTATTCACGATCTGGAGTTTTTGCAGTATTTTGAGTAAATTGAAAAGAATTTGCTACATATTGTGAGCACTCCTATAGTTTTTCTTGACAAAAATAACTTACAGCGCAAATAAATTCTGCCATATTTTCTTGGAACAAATTAAATTTGTAGTGCTGCCTTGTACACAATGCAGTGCTGCTTTGTACACAATGCCATTGAACGTCAAGTCCGCTGTTTTTCAAATACACAAATACTACACAAAATTTACAGTAGAGTTCCACCATTTTAAATTTAGTATTTATAGTATTTCGAAAATGCTCATGTTTTGTTTTTGTAAAACTGTCAAATTTACTACAAATATCAAACTTATCAAAAATACAGAACACAAGACCATAAACTCCAGATTGTGAATACCGATCATATAAAAAATTTTGTGAATACATCTAGTTCCTGATTTCATTACTACAAGAAGAAACTGCAGCGACAAAAATGTGAGAAGAATGAAGACAAAATCAACTAGCATTCAAATAAATATATAATGCACACTTCAACTATTTTTGTGAAATTGATCTTGTTATCTAACTCCGTAATACTCTGGACTTATTAAGTAACCTACTCAATTAAAAAACCTAATCGGGACGCAGAGAGAGCTGCTTAAGTAACGAAACTGACAACCTGTTATATGGAATTATATTCGAAATGTATTTGTACAACAGTGAAAGATAGTATAAATGAGTCAAGGTTGGTTTTAGTCCTCGTGAGAAAGAGCCACTACAAGATCTCAAATTAAGCAATCATGTTGTCATGTTGCGTGTAACTATTACTTGGCGAGTGTATACGCTACGGCTAATGGTTTAATTTACAAATTAAGGACTTTTACTTAGCCTTACAACAAAAATAAGTAATGATGTAGTCAGGTCGCGGATGAAACAGTTTATGCAACATAAATGTAATATTGCTGCATTGAATTATTTCTCGCTTAGTAGAGGTGCTGTTGTAAATTTAATTTTACGACAACAAAGATTGGTTTTTAAAAATATAAAAAAATGTTAGCACCATGACACCAAGCTTGCAACCGCTTAATGCAGTGAAAACGCAACAAAAACGAAAAACGGGTCATGGAATTTATGCAACAAAATTCAATAATGTTGGACAGAATTATTACTCTCTTAGCAGAAGTACTATTGCAAATTTAATTTTACGACACCAAATATTGATTTTTTGATCTCATAACGAAAAAAAAACCATGACACCATGGTACAAACCACTTATGGAGTGAAAATGCAATGAAAAAATTATGTTTGTTATTTTAATAGAATGGGTATATTTGCTCTTGGTAGTATATAGGTGCTCTTGGTCACATAACACACATAAAAATTTAAAATTTTTTTTATTTAAAACAGCTTAAATTCACTTAAATGCACCATCGTTGCATTGATATATGGTTACAGCAAAGGAAATAGCAAAAGGTTATGTAAAAGTATAAAGCAAAAGCAAAAATAAAATAAGAATCAAACTAAGACAAGTATTAGGCAAGGATTTACATCAGGATTAGGACAAGGTTTAGAAAAGTATGAGGGCACGGATTTGAACACAGATAAGGACTAGGAGTGAGATAAGGAGTAGAACAAAGATATGGACATGGATTATATGGAATTGGACAAGAATAAGAACAAGGATTTAGGCAAGGATTGGGAAAGACTTGGGCAAAGAATAGGATAAAGATTTGGGCGCACTGAGGACAATATTTAGAACAAAGATTAAGAAAGATGTATGAAAAGTATTAGAAAAGAGGTTCGAACAATTATTAGGACAAACATAAAAATAAGGATCAAGATGAGGTTAAGTTTGGAGACAAAGAAAAGTCTAAGGATAATGGTGAGAATAAGGACAAGGATAAAGTTATGTATGTCTTCACATCAAAATTTTCGAGTGTTTACACAACATATCCCATTCTTTTTGTTAGATATATATATATGCAATTTTTTTAAAATTATTTATGTATATATGCCTGAAATTTTAATATTAAAAAAAACGGAATAATTCTACTTTATAGCATGTTCGCATTGAGCTAAAATTAAATTACTTCGAGCTTTTGTGTAATTTCGTATGAAATGATATAATTTAAATGGTAATTTCCCATACAATTGGTCAATTTCGAAATTACCTCAAACAAGCTAATTTCGTTGGATTTACTCACGAAATTAGGCCAATGCAACCCTGAAATCTGAAAATTGGGTGCATTGAACACAACCTTTTTTGACACAATAGGAGTGTTCACATTGTCAAATTTCTCGTCAAACTGTTGGTCAAACAACAGAAAAATCAAAATATTTTGATTTTCGTCAAACGATTTGACAAACAGTTTGATGAGTGTTTACACATCAAATTATCATCAAATCGTCGTCAAATCCCATATATATTTTTGTTTGTCAAACTGTTTGACCAATAATTTGATGAATGTGAACACTCCTAATAAGAATCTTGTTATCAAAGAACTAAGATATAAGTAAGTGATGTTATTGCCCAAAAGTGTGGTATTTTTCTTATTCGTGTTGGTTGACACAAATACATAAACATTCACAAAGGGCCGTATTCAGTTGCATCGAAGAAGAAGGCTCAATTTGTTTCTGATTCGAATAACATATAAAACAGGTGTTTAGAGTTATACGGTATTAATAAAACGTTTGATAATTAAAGACATAATAAATTAAAATAAAATTTTATTACAATACAAAAACATTTACTCAGGGCCATATTCGGTTAGATCGTTAAAGAAGGTCCAAACAGTTTCTAATTGGAATCACAAGTACAAAAGATTCTGGGTTAAATTTACTGATTTTGGAGCTAATTTAATTATATTATATAAAAATAATTAAATTATTATAAAATAAGATAATATAGTTTTTTTTTATTGTATTTCCACACCACCTTTGAGGCATACAATTTGGTGCGTTACCGATATTTTATTGGGTAATAGTAATATAATATAATGTTATATAATATAATATAATATATAATATAATTCGAGATCCACAATATGCGGAAATCTGAAAAAAATCAAAAATAACAATTATGTATCATAAACTTTGCTGAAGACAAAAGCGCCCCATAAGTGCATTAAAGAGTGAAAAAATAATGCGCCCCTGAAGCAGTGTTTGCGTTTTGACAACTGTGGTCGCATCAAATTGGCACGAAAATGTTTTTTTTTTTACTGAGAAGGCTGTTTACAAGCGAATGCTCATAAATGACGAACGCTCATAAATGTCTAAAAACACACTCTGTCTCTCTCGCTCAATTTACGAATCGGCCACACTTCACGTACACTGTATGTGTAGACAACACCACTTCCTTACATTTTAGTTCTTTGCTTGTTATCAAAAATATGGTTGTTTTTAAATTGAATAAAAATAAACAAAACAGGTTGTTGATTTTCAATATTAAATCTTGGCATTTTTTTGGTATGATTTATATCATTTATTACAGAATCTACACATTTTTCTGTATCTTCAACCTCATTAAAATGAAATAGGACAACTCTTGAAATTTCGTCTGAATTCATGCTGCTGTATTGTGTTCAAAAATTATACATGATAATAATTAATCGTCAGAAAAATAAATTAAACGTCAAACAAAATTATCAAAACACAGTGTGAACACTTTTCCACAATTTCAAAATTGTCTCACGAAATTACTCAATTTTAGCTCAATGTGAACATGCTATTAGAGACCAAGCCCAAATATTTTGTTCTTATTTTTATTACATGTATACGGTCCTCCTTGTAGGTGGCGTCCGTGGCGTAGTTGGTTAAAGTGCGTGGCCGCTATGTCAAAGAACCTGGAGACCCAGGTTCGAATCCCAGCAGCGACAGAAAATTATTTAAAATTAAAATAATTTTTCTGTACGGCCGCGACCTCTCTGCAGACAATGGCAAACCTCAGAGAGTAATAAAAATGCCATGTAAAGCTTCTTGAGAATAAGAAAATTCTGTTCATCGCCGTTCGGAGTCGGCGTTAAGCATGTAGGTCCATTTCTCGGTCAATTGTGTACAAACTTAATAACACGCACAACACAATTGATCATAAGAAGCTAGGTCAAAGTCCTTTCAAGGGCTGAAATGGCCAGTTATTTATTTTATTTTTTATACGGTCCTCCTAAGCGTAATGGTGCAATAAAATTTTGTCGGTCTTGAATGGTTTCGGAGATAAAAATAATAATGTATTGATTCTGATTCTATTACGCACATTTTGGGGTTGTTCCCTGACAGCGAAATCGTTGTAGCCGGCGATTTCAATGTCCACAACCCGGCTTGGTTATGCCACTCAGGCCAAACAACACCTGAGGGTCAGTATGTTGAGCTCTTTGCTGAATCGAACCAACTGATTCAACTAGTGAAGGAACCAACTTTCATCCCTAGAGTTAGTCTGCAAAGCCATAAAATCTTAGACCTTTTTCTGACTTCACACCATGAAAAATATGATGTGTCTGTCCATGCACCTCTTGGTAATTCGGACCATTGCACCATATCCGCTGCTTTTTCATATTCTAACCTAAGCACTCCTACGCCCAAAGCCCCGAAGAGAATCGCTTGGTTTTATGGAAAAGCAAATTGGATTGCGTTAAATAATTTTTACCGCAATTTCAATTGGAAATTATGTTTTGCTGATAGAAATGTAAATGCCGCGGCTCTTATGGTACAAGAAATTATTTTATTGGGCATGCGGTCTTTCATCCCCAATAAAATGAGAAGCATTAAGCCTAAAGACCACTCCTGGTTTAATGAGACATGCAGGATTGCAGTCAGTTCCAAAGAGGAAACCTTTCAGAATTGGCATTCCAACAAGAATGCTGAAACTAGAAGACTTCGCAGTGAGGCTAGGAATAGCTGTAATGCACTTTTAAAACGCGAAAAGTTTCTTCACGAAACTCACATCAGAGAACAGGTTCTTCTCTGCCCCAAAGGGAGCAAAAACTTTTGGTCATTCGTTAAGAGAGTTAAAAATCAGACGTCTTCGTCGATTCCTGCTCTTTTAAAGGATGACCAAATCTTCACTGACTCGGCTGATAAAGCGAACCTTTTGGCTGGATTGTTTGCACAAAATTCCACAATCCCGGCTAGCAATCAGCCATTGCCCTCTGTAGAGAATAAATCATCTTCAATGCAGGAGATATATTTTCGAACGAGAGGAGTTAAAAGAGTCCTTGCAAACCTCAACATAAACAAATCTTCTGGCCCTGATGGTATACCACCAATTGTGCTAAAAATGTATGTTTCTACACTGGCTCGACCTTTGCGTAACCTCTTCAACATCTCCTACAGGACAGGAGTATTTTCATCTTGTTGGAAGGTCGCAAACGTCCAGCCGGTACCCAAAAAGGGCGATGCCACGAACCCTGAGAACTACCGACCTATTGCAATATGCTCAACGCTCTCCAAAGTCATGGAGAGTGTAATAAACTTCCACCTTATGAACTATCTGGAGCGCAACGAATTGCTCAGTGAGTGGCAATATGGCTTCCAAAGAGCTCGCTCTACTGGTGACCTAATGGCGTTCCTCACGGAGAAATGGAACCAATGTGTTCACTTCTTTGGTGAAAGCAGGGTTGTTGCTCTGGATATTTCTAAGGCATTTGACCGAGTGTGGCATAAAGCGCTCGTGTCAAAACTAATTGCATATGGTGTTGGTGGTGACTTTGCTCGATGGATCACGTGTTTTCTTAAGGACAGGTCGATTCGTGTCGTAATCGATGGAATTTCGTCCAGTGAACACGCCATCGGTGCTGGGGTACCGCAGGATTCAGTCCTATCGCCAACTTTGTTTTTGGTTTTTATCAACGACCTTCTGTCGTTGACTCATAACCCAATTCATTCGTTTGCGGATGACAGCAGCATTTGTCATTCATACTCCTTCAAAAAACGCCCGAGCTCTTTGGAGATTGAGAGAAAGAGGCAAAATATGAATGACACACTGCTTAATGACTTAGGAAAAATCTCTGAGTGGGGGCTTGCTAATAGAGTTGAGTTTAATGCTAGCAAGACTCAGTGTTGCCTGTTAACCCACAAGCGAATGAATTGCCCCTTAGCTCCCCTCAATATGAACGGTGTGGATCTTGCAGAGTCAGATGCTCTTGACGTTCTGGGCATATCGATCAAATCTGATCTTCGTTGGAATGATCATATTTTTGATGTGTCGAAAGAAGCGGCCAAGTGGCTAGGTTTTTTAAAACGGTGTAAGAAATACTTCACTCCAACTGATCTACGCGTGATCTACACCTCATATATAAGGCCGAAAATGGAGTACAATTCGCACATTTGGGCAGGGGCTTCAAGATCTTATTTGGAACTTCTGGGCCGAATTCAACGACGTGCGATATATCTGATAGGGGATGAAAACATTTCATCTTCTCTCAACTCTCTTGGGCATCGACGCAATGTTGGTTGCCTAAGCCTTACGTACAGGTACTACCATGGGAAGTGTTCAAGGGAGATACATGACTTGACGCCATCAACTCATCAGCAGCTCATCAAGCCGATCCCTTTACCATTGCCTTGATGCCCAATAGAACCTCGCATTACCGGGATAATTCGTTCTTTCGTCGTACAGCAAAATTGTGGAACAATCTTCCTGCGAGCGTGTTTCCCGGCAGTTTTGAGCTATGTAAATTTAAAACAAATCTTCACCGACACTACTCTATCTTTCCACCCTCCAACTAACTATCACCCGTTTTCCGAATCAACACAATGCTTTCGCATTCATAGGGGGCATCCCCTGAGCGTTGGTTTAGTCTAAAAAAAAACATATAATAAAAATTAGAAAATAAAAATTTGGGCTTGGGTTCTAAAGTAGAATTATGCCTAAAAAACACAAGGTTTAAGAGAAAACCCTCTTGTTAACTAGAAAAATTATGTCCAGAGTTTTAAAATAAAAAACATTATTTAAAATTTTTTTGGCACAGAACGTCTGTATTAAAATGATTTCGTTTGACTTTTCTTGAACACGACCTAATAGACAGCTACGCCATGGCTAAAAACAAGCTAGGTGGCAGCTTGGTTTGAAACAATAATTTGAAACATCAGTGTGTTTATTTACAACTTTTTGGAGATCTTTAGTAAATTGCAATTTATATTTATAAAGATGGTTAAAAATGTTAAAGAAACTGGCTTTGTGGTTGAGAAAATAATTGATAAACGCATAACGTCACAGGGTAAAGTCGAATACTACATCAAATGGCGCGGCTATTCAAGGTAAGTAATGAACCTTTCAGGCGAAACGCCTCAACTAATTACATATTCCTAACTTGTAGCTCGGACAATACTTGGGAACCGGAAGAAAACTGTGACTGTCCAGCAATCATACAAAAGTTCGAAGAATCACGCGCAAAATCTAAGAAACGCGGTGAGAAGAAACCAAAGTTGGAAGAGGTAACCAAGTTGCGTGGCTACGAACGGGGCCTTGCGATTGAACAAATTGTGGGTGCTACAGATATCACCGGTGACGTGCTCTATTTAATAAAGTGGCAGTTCTGCGAAGAGTTTGACTTGGTACCTGGAGCTGAAGTGCGCGAAAAGAACCCAGAGTTTGTATTGGATTTTTATGAGCGTCGTTCGCCCTATCAACGCGTTATAAATGAGCGTCTCTTAGGCGTCCCAGACGAGCTACGCATTGTCAACGGTGCCGCTGCTAGTGGCGCAAGTGCAATGAACATAGATGCCACTGATTCACATCTAGTGACCGATATCAACGAATCTCTAGAAGGTGAAGAGTCGCATGGGTTACATGATAGCGTTACCAGTGCTGAAAATACGGCTGTCTCGTATTCAATTCCAGTACCAGGCGTCGGTAATATTGCAATCGATGTTCCAATTATGGAAGGAAGCTTGCAGGATGTTGTAGATATAGCAATGTCATAAAAGCAACCCACGTAGTAATACAAACAAATTTAATAAAACCATAATTTTATATTTTATAAATTTACATAAAAATAAAGCAGCAATGCATTTTAGAGGCACAAAAATTAACTTAATTTATAATTATACATAGCATTTTGGGCCGCAACTGTTTAAGTTCACATATGCATTATATAAGAATAGACTGTCCACCAATGACTTAATGGTAGTCTTTTTAGATGTGCGGTACTTATTAAGAACCTAGCAACTTCCAATGACACAACAAGGTGCAATAACTTAACAATTTATAACTTATACAATCAGTTATCTTCATGAGTTGATTGATTGGTCTAAATTTATCAGTCCAAATCCACCTCTTCGAAATTCTCTTATAAACTGCGATGCAGCCACTAACATGTCTGGAATCGATGCTACCTGGCCATCAATTTTTCTAACTTTGCGTTTAACGCCCAATCTGTAAGCATTTGCTATCAGCACCTCCGAAATATCATCGGTTGGTTTCCTTAAACCCAACATTTCCACATAATCGAATACATTATGCGAATTCAGCCAGTAAAGCAAATAGTCTGCTATTAGCTCCTCGCCCACCAAATGATCTTGTAGACAACCAACTAGCGCCAGTTTCATACCCATCTCATCGTCCACAATACGCGGCTCCAAAATACCCGGTGTATCGATAATGTACATGAGCGGATTTTCAGAAATTTTTATTTTTTCCATGACAGACCGTGTTATACCCGCAACGCCGCCCACTTGCGCAGCAGATTTCTTTTTTAGATGAATATTTCTTAGCACATTCAACAGTGAACTCTTGCCCACATTTGGAACGCCGATTATCATAGCACAATAGTCTCTCTCACCCATTCGATTGTAACGATCTGAGTTGGAAATCAAGGTGCTGGCCAGCGGCATTATATGTCGAATACCTCTGCATTGCTGATCCTTGCTATTAGTGAAGACAACATTTTCAATACCTTCCGTTTCCTTTAGTTTTTTCACCAGATTACGCTGCTGGCGAACTTCAGTTAGGTCCTTTTTATTGAGCACCAATATGTGTGGCTTGATATCACCAATTGACTTTTTGAAATCTGGATTGCGGCCAGAGAAAGGTATTCTCGCATCATGTACCTCAATAATGCAATCGACGAGTCTTAGTTTCTGTTCGATCTGTTTCATTCCCTTTCCCATGTGACCAGGAAACCAGTGAATGGCTTGCTTACTGACGAGCTTGTAGCTCTGTCGGAAACTCATTGCTATCTCTAATTTTGTTGTTTAGTGAAATTAAAAAATTTATAACACGACGAAGAATCAATTACAAAAAACACTGCCTTCACTTCTTCAAATTGCTGCGAAAACATATGTTTTTGACGTTGATTTTTTTGTTTTATTGAAGTTCGAAAATATGACCAAAAAATTGCAAACTCGAAAGGTTTAAAATTTATATAAATTCGAATTTTTAATCCCTCTCTCCAAGGGAAATAATATATTTGCATTAATAATATTATTATTTACACAAATTTATTCACAAAATAACTTAAATTCAAATGCGTATTTTTGGAATTATGTATTTTTAATGTGAGCACAGTATTTGGAATAAGAATATGAGAAATGAAGTCGGTGCCGTAGCGTGAAATAATTCTGCCTGGGTGATACCAAATTAAGGGCTCTAAATGGATGGTTATTAGCAAGCGTTCACACGAGACAGTGTGGTGGCCGTGGTCGAGTGCGATGGGAGCACTCGATACTAATGCGAGCCCAGGTTCGACCCCAGATGAAACCACAGAAACATTTTTCAATTGAAATTAATTCCGCTTTTTCTGATCGGACGTCACTTCTCTGCAAAAAGTAAATAAACCTGAGAGAGTAAATTATGCCATGTAAAGCTTCCTGAGGAACACGCACATTAGCCGTTCGGAGTCGGTATAAAGCTAGGTCCCGTTTTCGATATTTTTATTTATTTCAAAGACGTTTCAAGGGCTGAAATGGCCAATTTATTTTATTATATATTTAAACGACACGGTAGTTCTTAGGCAGTTATAAATACAGAAATTTTACCACCTCTCACTTTATTACAGCAGTCTAGTCCAGTGGCGGATCTACATACGGGCTGAAAGGGCTTTAGGGCGTTTCAAAACGTGTTGCTTTTTTCCGGGATTCCTATTCAAGCAAGTCTGTAGTTCACTTTATTTTTAAAATACCTCTTATCAACTACAAGCAAATAAGTCGTTTTTCCCATCTCATTGACTAGTGAATGAATGAACCATTTTCTATTTCGGTTGAAAACTTATCGTTTATGACCAAAACCCAATATACAAAATAAAAGATTTTTTTTTTATTTCGGATAAACCTTTCCAGAGACAAATAGATCACCACACCGTATATTAAACAAATCATGAACATTGTTTATATTTATAACAAATATATTTCAAGATAATCGACATCTTTCAAAACAACATTTTTCATCTTTCATCACTATATATTTTTAAATCGGAAAAATAAACATATTTTCTGCACATTTACTCATTTTTTGTGTATTAAATATATCACAAATTTTGGAGTAAAATAAAAACGGCGATTGAATTATTTTCTACAGAAAATACATAATAAATGGCTTTTTCTTAGAATTTAAAAGAAATAAAATTAATGAAGTGTCATATTATCAACAATGTTTTTTTATAAATTGATATCTTATAAAATTTTCAAAATAAATTTTATTTTTCAAAATTTTTCGCCCCTAAAAAGAGTCGCCTTAGCGATGACCATTTCTCCCTGGCTACGCTTCTAAATTAAGGCAGTCATTTTTAGATTCTTCTTTTTAAACTATTTACATATGTGTAATAAAAAGTGTAAAATGACGTTATAAATTCATACTCTGTTGCATCTTAATAAACCTTCATATAACTGGAATGATTCGAGATTCAGAATAGCTATAATTTTTGCTCTACCACTTTGCCAAAAAATCGTTTTCCGGCTCAACATTGTATATCATCAACTTTTGGTATTCAGCCAGCAGGCTTTCCCAATAACATTGCACATCCCTCATACGCAAATGTTGCCAAATAAATTCAAAACCACGCTCCGCGATTTGCTGAGCCAAATCATCATTTTTTATAAAAAAATGCAGCATCGACTCCAACTCTTTTTCACTGGGATAACTCGACAGTGGCACATAGTGCACCCAAGGCTTCATGGCAAAATAATAAAACTCATTCCATTCATTGCCTACATGAAATACCAGCGATTTGCAAAGAAAGAGATGCTTCAAGCGAAAGCTTGCAGCAACTCCGCGGAAATTGAACAAGTATTTGTAGTTGCAGTGAGCTTCAAAGGAAACTTCTTGAGCTGGTTCAGCATGAAGGGTATCTTTAGGCGATTTCCATGCTTGATTCTTCGTGTACTGCGCATCGACTATTTCAGGTTGATGACGTGAGAGCAGCACTAAAGTGTCACGTTCATCAGAGGTCCGTGAACCGCGAAAGAAACCCTTCGCTAATTTTTTGTTCCAAGGCACTGCACCTGCGGCACGTGTAATTTTATCACGTTGGAGATCCCAGCGCCCGATGCCAGTCGGATGTAGCGCAATGGCTGGGCCACCAGCCCAGAACGACCATGCTGGATACATTATGTCATAGTAGTCTTGAGTTTTTGAAAATGAAAACACTGGCAATTTTTTTCCGAAGCCACTGCGTATTTGTGGCCAGTCCCGTGTATTGATGACCAAATCCATATCTTTCAAACGTGGCAATATCGGCTGAATAAAATATTCAATACCGCTACATCGTGCTGGAAACATACAACGCTCCTCGCGATATAGTTTGTGATTCAGAATTTTATATCTTGTGCCATATTTAGCACTCAATGCAATGAGGTCCTTAGTTATTCCCTTGGTGCGAAACGGTTCAAGATCTTTGGCTATTACGTTTGCATGGCATGAACAGGTTTCGTCCTCTATATCAGCACAAGGTTCATAACTTCTGAGAGCATTTTTTATGCTCTGGAGAATTTCATTTGATGCTGAAATAAAGTTAATGTAAAGCTTGGTATTTCTAGAAGATTAAAGCCCCTAAACCTCTTGTATAGAATTCATCTCCTTCCTCATCCAAACTGCCATCCAAGTTAATCACTCTTCCAGAAACTCTACACTCAGACCTCTTGGTAAGTGTGCATTCTTCAGTGGCTTCTCTATCACTTGAAATCGCGATATTTATTGAATTCACATATAGCAGAAATGAAAAGAAACCGTAATAAAATTCCATAATAGAAATTGTAAATAAAGATTTTGTTTATTTTCGAAACATTTTGCTAATGTCCATCATTACTTTCGAACTCTGTACCAGTGTTGCCAGAGAGACGAACTGAAATTTACCACTATTTTACCACTTTCGGAGAAAATTTACTTTTTCCCAAAATAAAAAATGAAATAAAAAATTTTTAAATGATTAACAACCGTTATAATTTTTTTGTTAGTATACATATATTTATCTCTCATCAACAAGCTAACCGTCAACTCTTGACGTGTATAATCGCTATTTTTGAATTTAATTCACTTGTTGCTTTTACCCCTTTTACATTGGTTCTTTTTTGAACCCAAAAAGTTGACGATACAACAAAAGCGTACTTTCAATGTGTTCCCCCTTCTCAACCAAATCGCCGCAATTAGCCAACAAACTTGAAAAATTGCATTAAATATTGACCAATGTAAAAGGGGTGTTTGTTCAGCAACTAAAGATGGATAATTCAGATTTTTTTTGTTACATAGGATGATTGATTAGGACAAGAATATTAAACTACTTGTGAGAATATTCAGTGAGGTAACAGTACTGCCAATAACTCGAAAAATTAAAAAGTCTAAAAAAATTATTATTTCCGCACAATTTACCACTTTTGGTCAAAAATTACCTTTTTTACCTCTGCCCAAAAAATGAGTCAAAAATTACCTCAATTAGGTAAATTTACCTCAATCTGGCAACACTGCTCTGTACTCCCACCTGTTATTCGATTAGAGTTGCCGTCTCTATGTTTCATTGGCACAAAAATTCATTACCCCTTAGCTACACATGCAACTGCAAGTTGGAACAATTCAATAGGGGTATTCACGATTCAGTAGGGGTATTCATGATTCAGTGCAGTTGAGGACTATATATAAGTATATATATAACCAGCAGAAAAGCCTTTCTAAGGATTTCAACAAATCCATAAGAGACGCTTTTTGTTTTAACGGCTGGAGCTAAAGAGTTAGATTGGAAAAAGTACTAATGTGTTTATTTCAAATTTCGCTGTTCTTAGATTCTCAAAACAGGTCAAATAGTAACCAAAAAAAATCACATTTCGTTTTCAAAATAATAAATTTCCAGACTTTAATCTAGGTCTTAATTATCTTAATAAATCTTTAAATCTTTATCTTTAATAAGTAACCTTCATATCTATATCTATACTATTATGTAAAAGGCTTATCACGTATCTTCGTGTACGCTGAACTTAAGAACTACTGAACCGATTTAAGTAATTCGTTTACTAATTCAAAGCGTCATTCTTAACTTAAGTTATTGCATACTTTATTTTTAAAACCTACCCTAAAAAGTTATTAAAATTTGAGATTAAATACCGTCTAAAAAAGTTCATAGAAAATTATTAATAAACGCTGCATTAAGCAGTACAAAGCTTTTTCTTTCTTTTCCATTGTGTGTTCAAAATCACTTTCTGATTACGCCTTGCTTATAAGCATGATCGAAGAAATGAGCTAATGAAGCAACAACAATGTTAATTGTAATATAGACAGAACCTATTTCTTTTTTAATGAAATTCCCTACAGTAAAATGATAAAAATAATTAAATATGTAAACATAAGCATATGTAAATAAATATAATTCAGTGTCTATGACGTAGTACTCTTGCAAAATAAGCGATACTTCGTCTTTATACTAAAACACAAACGAGGAATTGAGACAAATGCTGTTGCTGTTTGTGACTCAGACTCAGTGCTGCCAAACATCAGCAGTGGTGCTGCCATCTCTTATCAAGTAGCTGATAAAAAGCTTTTATTAGCAGTATTGCTAAGCTCACATTATAAAGGTTGAAGTTTTGATATAACACTTATCAAAATCCATTTTTGTGCCTCTTTTTTATATGTGATGGTACCACGGCTCCGACAAAATAGTGGTTATGCTAATTTGATGAAAGCAATTAATCTATATAAGCTAACCAGGAATAGCAGAATACCTTATATTGTTTATAGCTGGAAAAGTATGTGCGCATTAGTTTATAGTTGTAAATATGAAATATATTTATATAACAAGTAGTGTACATTTTTATGTCACCACTTACTGCGGAAACGGGTCGATTGATTTCAACCAAAATTTCAGGGTACGTTGGGAAAGCTTGCACAAAATTGGTCCATTGGTTCTGGACATATGGCATTTTAAAGATTTTCCCATATGTACATATATATAAACTGCATCAAAAATTTGCACATACAGTAGATAATTTTTTATTTAAGCCATTGTATTTTCTAAAATAATGTACACATACTGAATAAGCATGTTTCATATTTTTTAGTTATTTATTAGTAATGATATTAAAAACAAAAACAATTAACTTATTGAGTTCAATAATTCACGAAAATTCATGAAAGCGGCTATCCCTATAATTGCAACGCAATTAATTGCACAAACACTAACACATATTGGTAAAAAGCTCGATTAAATGTCAAAATTTTAACTGTTATGCCAAATTAATAACGGAATTATATTTTGTGAAAGGAACTAGTCGTGCTTAAAAGCTCTCTACGAAAGATTGTTAAAATTTTTTAAAAATGAATTTAACACAAAAAGTGCCTATAGACGTTAAAAATTAATCGTTAAGTTAAAAAAATGAAGAAAAAAGTTATTATAAGTAAAATTGTTGATAGACCTCGTTCAACAATCCAATCTGCTGTAAGCAATTTTAAACGAAATATATCATTTGATATTGCATCTGGAAGAGGTAGGAAAAAACTATTGTCGATACCAGAGAAGCGATTAATTGAACGAATGGTAAAAGCAGTCACGAAAATTGATGCCCCAAAAATTGCGGTAAGTCTCGCAGAACATGGAGGTCCATCCGTTAATCCGCAAAGAATAAGAAATTGTTTACATTCACATGGTTACAAAGATTGCGTGTCCCGCAAGAAACCGTTTATATTTAAAAATAATGCTCTTTAACGCAAGAATATATAAATAAGCCTGAAAAGTTCTGGAAAAAAATCGTTTTTGTTGATGAAAGCAAATTTAATATCTAATACTTCTCTTAATAAAGAAAATTTAAAGCCAACCGTGAAACATTCAGGTGGAAATGTTATGGTATGGGGTGCAATGGCAGCTAACGGTGTTGGAAACTTAGCTTTCGTTGAAACTACAATGGACAAATTTCAATATTTATCAATTTTAAAAAATAATTTAAGAGCCAGTGCTGAAAAATTAGAACTTGGTCGTGATTTCATGCTGGTCCAAGATAATGGCCCCAACCATAATTCACTCCTAATCAGAACTTGGCTTGTCTACAACTGCAAATCGACACTTCCACATCCCCCTCAATCTCCGGACCTCAATCCTATTTGGGATTTACTCGAGCGTAAAGTACGACAACATGAGATAGCCAACTGAGAGCAGCTTAAAACAGTTATCCTAGAGGAGTGGAATAAAATATCGCCGGACGATACATCCAAATTGGTGGAATCGATGAAAAGCCATTTACGAGAGGTCATTAATGCAAATGGATACCATCCTAGCTATTAAGTTCTTTACAAAAATACTTAAATTAAGATATTTAAGCAATGTAATTACAATTTTTTGAGTTCAAGTTAATTAGATTACTATTTTAAATAATTTTCATAAATGAAGTGTAATTTTCAGAAAAGGTTTCGAATTGCTTTTTGAATGTAATAATACCATCCAATAAGTATTAATAAAAGTGTTCGATATTTAAAACGTATTTTGTTAAAAATATAGCTTTTAATGGAAAATAAACTGTTGTATGTGCAATTTTTTGATTCAGTGTATAAAAAAAGTCGTGATATATAAAACAATTTAATCACATCCACTGTTAGGCCCTGTGTCATTCGGAAGCTTTTCAACCGTGGTAGGAACAAAAATAATGAGTTTAACTGTTGAAATAGTATTGTCACTTTTGCTGTTTGAAATGAACAATGAAAGCTTCTAATAGTACGTTCGCACTGTTTCATTTCGTCTATTCTCAATTTCGGCTGAAATTGAGTTGAAATGGCTAAATTTGAATTTGTTGTTAATTCAAATTGTTGATAATTTATAAAAAAGAAAGACGAATTTAAAAAAAGGCATTTGTGGACTCCTGGAGCTAAGAAGCTCCTTTAAATGTGTAGACGGCAACGTGAATGAATTGCGCTGTGTCCACAAGAATGCATGAGGACATTGCGATAAAAGTCTGGCTGCATAGACCAGAAACATCAACTACAGTATTTTTGAGTTGAAGATATTTATTTGCATGTTCTTTATTCTTTCTTTTAATGACGGGCGTTGTCTTTCGTGTATTTTCTGCTGCATATTTCATTCAGCTTCATCATTAGTCCCGTATTTTGTTGATATATTACAAAGATATCAATAAACGAAACAATGTTTTTGTAAACAATTAAAAAGTAAACAAATAAACGATACAGTGTTTCTGTAAACAATGAAAAAGTAAACAACTAAACGTCAAACAAAATTATTTCAATTCAGTATGAACAGTCACAGTTTATAGTACAGTCGGGCACACGCGAATGTACTATAAACTAGAAATTTTGGCATTTTACATTTCAGTCATGTCTTAGGAATAAATTGTATGTAATTTTCAAAATTGTTAAAGACTGAATATTAAGAAAATTTTCGAGAAGTACATAATAATAAACAGAAAGTCTTGAATTCACTTATGAATAAATATGAATTCACAGTCACATTAAACAGCGAATTTTCAATAGCAAGTATCTTGCTGATTGTCAAAATGACTTCACGCTGCATAATTTTTGTGGCGTCCGTGGTGTAGTTGGTTAAAGTGCGTGGCTGCTATGTCAACGAACTTGGAGACCAAGGTTCAAACCCCAGCAGCGACAGAAAATTATTTGAATTAAAATAATTTTTGTGTACGGCCGCCACCTCTCTGCAGACAATGGCAAACCTCAGAGAGTAATCAAAATGCCATGTAAAGCTTCTTGAGAACAAGAACAACAAACTTAATAACACGCACAACACAATTGATCATCAGAAGCTAGGTCAAAGTCCTTTCAAGGGCTGAAATTGCCAGTTATTTATTTATATTTATTTAATTACGTTTCCTTACGTTGGAGTGGAGTTGAGCTTCGTTTGAAGTCAAGCGTAGATACTTACAATTTATAACAGAAATATATTGACAACTCATATCAATAATTTGTACAGATCATCAAAATCTAACTCATATATGCACTCTTACCCAACCCTAACTGATTTGTCTGAAAACAGTTTTGAGTCAGTGACCCCAAATTAATCCAAGCAATCACGAATTGAATTCAATTTCATATTTTCTTTAAATGTTTTCTATATACGAAAGATTTACAATTTTCAGCTATAGAATACCAAATTCACGCAAGCAAATGAAAAATAATGTGAAGCGCTTTGTCAAAAAGCTAAAAGCACAAAAGGAATACAAAAAATTGCCGGTACAGTGCAAGTTTACTCTTCTCCTTCCATCACCACCAATTCACAACAACTTGTCTACAAACTACAGATATTGCTTTCAATTCTTGACCAATGTAACCGAGCGTTTCCACCGCCCGAACGAACGAAGAAATCATCGCGAACAAATCGTCGCGATGAATTCTTCGTTCGGTCCAACTGTTTCCACCGCACGAACACAAGTTGCGAACATTGGTAAGTCGCCATCTTGTTCGTTCGTGCAGTGGAAACACTTAAATTCAATGCTTGCGAGCATCAGCGTTGATCAATATTTGTTTATGCAAACGTACTAAATTTGATTAATTTTTACTACTTTTATGCCTTTTAATTTAGGTTTTATGTAAGTATTTATGTAAAGAATTTATTATATAAAGAATATTATATAAATCATTTGCTTATATAAAGTGCTAATAAAATAAGAAAGTAAATTAAAGTTCTTTTGCGTTAAATTTTCAATATATTTTCTTTCTTTTTTGTTTTTCCTACGTTATTAACTACAATTTCAACAAATCTACTACCTATGCGCAAATAAGCACTAGATTCGCCCAAAAAGATCGAGCGTCGGCCGATCAGAGCGAACGAAGAAATCTTCGTTCGTTCGTGCTGGAAAAGTGTTTACACTGCGCGAATAGCGCTCGCGAGCATTTTGTAAAAAACCAATGTTCCGAACCTTGGTTCGGACCAAACTGTTTACACCGCCTGAACGAACGAAGAAATCTTCGTTCGTTCGGGCGGTGGAAACGCTCGGTAATAGTGCATTTACACCGAACCTTTAAACGTGTTTTATGCATTTATCGCGCTTAAGAGTCAAAACATGAGTTATATTGAGTGTTTTACCACATAAAATGCAAGACATCTCACAGCCCGTTTTATGATAAAACACTAGGGGTATTCACGATCTGGAGTTTATGGTCTTGTATTCTGTATTTTTGATAAGTTTGATATGTGCAGTAAATTTGATAGTTTTACAAAAACGAACTGAACATTTTCCAAATACTATAAAAACTAAATTCACAATGGTGGAACCCTATTGTAAATTGTGCATAGTATTTGTGTATTTAAAAAACAGCTGACTTGACGTTCTATTGTAGCACTGCATTGTGTACAAGGCAGCACTGCAAATTTAATTTGTTCTAAGAAAATATGGCAGAATTTGTTCAAGCTGTAAGTTATTTTGGGGAGATAACGATTTCCGTGGCCCCTCGATTTGAGTATGCAGTTTTGAAGTACTCTTTGAGAAAATAAGATTCACGGAAGGATTTATCGATTATTTATCGATATATTGATTTTTAAAAAAAATGTTTACTCAACGGAACCAATATTTAAATTCGGTTATATCTTTGCTAATATTTGTCCGATCTGAATGATTTAGGTGTCATTCGAAAGATATTTAAAATGTTTTTAATATGAAATGAAAAAAACAATATTCTTTCGTAAATCGGCCACGCTATAGACTGTCTTTCTGCATAATATGTTTTATTTTTGCATAAACCCGTTATTTTCTCTTAAAAATGCGTTATAAAGATTAAATAAAGATATAATTAGTTGAAAGCTGAAATATTAACATTTTGTTTGGTATACAACATGTTATATTTTTTCTTTTATTTTGACCGATTTTCACTTTTTTATGTTATATTTTAGGTTGATCAGTACAATCATATAGCATAGGAAAATGTTTCATAATTGGGCTGAATATATTTGATTTGCTTTATAAATTGTGCATTTATACTGTAAATGGTGCAAGAAAGATCTTCATAAAATTTTCTATGCATTTTGAGTTATTGAATAATTTTTTTCAGTGGTTCTACCTTTAACATAATGTACTTTTCCTGTAAAGGAGCCAGATAGACTTTAATCAAAGGTTGTTTGTTGTATTCTGAAGTACATATTGATATTTTTCCTACCATTTTTTTGAGTTATTGAATAATTTTTTTTTTAGTGGTTCTGCCTTTTACAAAATGTACTTTTTCTGTAAATGGAGCCAGATAGACTTTTATCAAAGACTGTTTGTTGTATTCTGAAGTACATATTAATATTTTTATTAATTTTTTCAAAAAAAAGTGGCTCTGCTTTTTACAAATTGCACATTTATTCTGTTTTTTTTTTTTTTGTGAAATAAAATGAGAATCCTTATGTCTTATGTAAAAAGAACACGATGCGAGTCATAATTAATATGATTCGAATATTCGTTTTTATTTTACATGGATGTGCGATGTGCTTGCGATTCTTCTGTGCTTCGTGATGAAGATGAAAGTTGTTGATGTTTATCAACAGTACATCAAAATTGTTCATTTAAAAAGCAAAATAAAAACCGTATGATTGTTCTGTTTAATCTAGTAACAATATAAAAACGAGAATAATTGCAGAAATAGGGGAAGTATAACATATTACACACCAAACGAAAGGTTTATGTTTCAGCTATTACCATATGTTATGTTCTACTTACTTTTATTACGTCCTTTGTGAAGAAAATAACTGTATTATCTAATATATATCATGCCGAAAAACCATCTGTAAGTGTAATTAGATTAAGTACCAAATTTTTGTTTTATAAATTATTTTGAAGATATTTAAGTTTGTTATCGAATGATACCCAAATTATCCTGATCGGTCAAATATTAGCATAGATATAGTCAAATTGACATTAAGACTTCTTTTAGTAACAATTTTTTTTAAAAAATCGATTACTCGATAACTAATCGATATATCCATAAATCCTTCGGTGAATCTTATTTTTTCAATGAGATTTTCAAAACTGCATATTCATATCTTGGGGCCACGGAAATCGTAATCGTGCCGTTATTTTTGTCAAGAAAAACTATAGGAGTGCTCACAATCTGTAGCAAATTCTTTTTAATTAACTAAAAATATTCCAAAAACTTCAGATCGTGAATACCGCTTTTATTAAAACAATGTAAATTTTGAATATATTATGGTAAAAATGAATGTACTAGGATACATTACCAGTTGTCAAAGCTTGTTTTTTCACGAACATTAGCACACAAAAAAAAAAGAAAAATGGAACAGTAATTTCAAAGAAATTAAACATAAACGTCAAAACAAAACGTGAAAAGGCCTTTTTTAGATAAAACACAATAGCGATAGAACGTGTTTTAGTCGCGGTGTCAGTGTACCATTTAAAGGGTCATAGAAAGGTAGTATTTGAACATGAGAAAATGTTGCAATGTCTAAATAATGTTGAAACAAGTTCCTCGTGTAAATACAATATAATTGTCTGGCAGCATGGTTAATTCTGATTCCTTATGACGACATTTGCATCTCGTCGAAACTATTTTATGTTTTACTTTGGTGGCCAACTTTATCAAACGTTTTTCTTAGGTGCGACATTCGTCAATTGAAGCATCTTCCATGAAAAAATAAGTACAATGTTTTTTATTTGATTATCCGATACGAAAACGAACCACAACGAAAATGACGAAACGGTTCGTGTTTTTTTTTTCTTGTAAACGTCGTCTGCCATCATCGAAAAAATCAACGATGTCGTCAAATTAATTGTCCGTGTAAAAGTTATAAAAATTTAAAGAAATTAACCAAATTACTACAAAAAAATGCAATAAAACGAAAAAACGAATAAAGGATCAAACGTCGAAAATCGAAAGCAAATCTACATTAAATAGAAAATAACGCAAACAGTGAAATCAAATGCGTTTCCTGAAAACATGAAAAAACGTTGCCATTATTTGAGCACTACTAAGAAGGAAGACAAAAGTTAATAAAACAATTAAGCAGTAACTGAAAAATTATTGTATTTTTGTGAATTGGCAAGCAATGATTGCAATGTTCTAGCATTCAGTAATTTGGCCAAAAATTCGTCCAAAGCAGAGCAACAGTAGGGAGTGCGAAAAGGCTTCTTCCGAACACGACTGCGCTATACGACAAAAAATTTTTAATGAAAACAAATGTTTGTTGAGAATTATGTGTTTTGAATTGTTAAAAGAAAAGGTAAGTTTTCTTTTTGATATTTACAAAATCAGCAATTTTTAATTGAATTAGTGTTTTAGGTAGATTAGGGGGGCTCCTGGTTACAACGTTTTTGGCTGGCGAATTTCATGCTTTTTTAATTTACAGTTACACAATTGTTTTTTATGGACTATAAGTTTTTTTCTATCGACATATAATTGAAAAAACGGTTTATAAATTGTCTCCACCTTGGGCTGTATGACTGTTAACTTGGCTTTGTGTGTGTGTGTGTGTGTGTATGTGTGGGCTCCAAGTGGTTTTCTTGGTGCTGTCGCATTCCACTCAGTTCCGCGAGCTGTCGTTTATCATCACCAAAAACACTTCAGATTTCATTTAAATCCAAGCAACTGACTTCAATTTCAGCTTTCATTTTGTTCACAACTTTATTTGCTATTATTTGCAACTTTATTTGCGTTTTTTGTATAACCCATGACTAGGTTGTGTTTTTTTTTTATAATTCAGTGGATTTGTACACTTCTTCTTCGTTCAATGGCAGCCGGAATTGCATAGCATGCCAACAAATGAATGACAATGATGTTTTCAAATAATTTCATGATTCGCACACATAGCTAAACATTCATAAAAAAAAAAAATAAACTAATATGCTGAAATCTTGCTATGTACATAGGTTTGTCTAGCGTTTGATACGATTCTTACTAAAAGTAACACTTACAATAGATTTTTTTGTATTTCATGTCTATAATTTTTCAATGAAAGTTGCTATCGTTTGCAAAAAATAAACAAAAAAAAAAAAAAGAAGTGCCTGAAATCAGGTTGTTCATAAATTTCTAAGTAATTTTTTTTGCAAAACATTCATCCCACCATAAAACCGACATAATTGAAGCTATACTAAATACCTACTGTCGGAAATGCTACTAAATATGTTTGCATCGTAGTAAAATCTTGTTTTCTAAAAGCAGGAACCTTTCAAGACTCGTCTCGATCAAATATGAAAGCTTTGTAAAGTACAAATTTAAAACAATTCATATCGTGCATTAGTCATAAACAAATAAAAATGGAATCTCGACTTTTGTTTTGTTTGCATTTTTCTCTCATTCCATCATACGATCATACCATCCATTGGAATAAAAAAAAATATTTCTTTTATTTGCTGCAAAATTTTATAATAGTTCACACACACACACACACACAGATAAACCATGTTTTTAAAGTTAAAATCCAGTTTTATCAATTGGTGTTTACCAATATAAATCATTCTATCCCATTCGCACATCTCTATTAAAGTTTAAAAAAAAGTTATATTTTGTTCATGTTATTGTAACGCATTGTTAACGCATTGTTAAGTATTGTTATTCTCATTTTGTTGTTGAATATTTTCAACTCGTTGTTTCTCTTGTTCTTGTTAACTGTGGCGTTCTTCGCTACAACTTTTCAGCTAAAAGAAGTACTGAAATAGCATATTTATATCAATACAAGGAATCTTACTGTGTATTCAACCCAGATATGCCAAAGGTTATTTATTTATTTATTTATGCCGACGGTGTTGCTGGTGCAATAATCTTTGCTCTTTTCTTAAATTCCTTTATTCTGACACCAATGTATTGCAAAAATGAAGAAAATTAAAAAAAATTTTTTTTTTCTTGGAGTATTTGTAGTACGCTAGCAAATATTGATAAAACTGACACCTTTGATAAAAAAAAAAAAACACTCAAGGAATTGAAAAAAAAACACCTAAGATCTTTTTGAAACTGGCAATAATCCCAACTCCAATTGTTGGGATTATGTTCTCAAGAAAAGGGAACATAGTCCCAAATTTTAAATTTGAGATTATTTATTTATTTCAGCATACTTAACAAATAAATTTGTGCAGTATGGAATGGTGTAGGGCAGCTAGGCCATTTACACCTGTGTTATAGAAATTATAATTATTCAATGGTTTATACAGGAATGATTAAGTTTTAAATTTATTTATTTATTATTATATGAGTTTAGTTATATTACATTTAATTGTTCATGTTTTTTAAAAGCTTCGTAGATAAATGTTACTGTGGCTTTTTCTCTGCAATCCAATACTTTTTCAATCGGGTCATAATTTGGGATTATGTCCCTTGGGGTTATGTCACGTCACCGTTGTTTTATTTGCTAATGCAGTATTTGAATGCATAAATGCAAAAAAAGTAGGTAAAAAAAATAACTATTACCTTTATTTATTTATTTTTTACTTGGTTTTACAATAAAACAATAATTTTAAATTTTTTAGCCACTTTTTGTAAAAAAACTTTTTGTAAAAATACTTTTTTCGCGAAACGATCTTGATCTTGATTTTGACAATTTCACTCTACGGAGAACGGCTTCTAAATGAACACGCGTACAGTTTACAATAGAACAAATAGCTGTTAGTTTGCGAAACAAAAATTGCATTCTTGCCCTTGAATCTCTGCAGGAATTACCAATTTTTTCTACATATGAAAAAGCGAACTGAAAAAGCGACCAAGATTGTAATAGTGTATAGATTTCTTCGAGAAAATAATCCCAAATGGGAAAAAATAATATTTTTGTATTATTTTATTATATTATTTATTTGTTTTAATCCTTAACACTATTTTTTATAAGTTCACTGAAATTAAATAAAAAAAAAAACATTTAAAACTCGTTTTGAAAGATTTTAAATTCTTTTTATTGAATATTTAAAAACGCAACAAAATCCAATTAAACTAAAAAAAAAACCATAAATTTTTATAAATCTCTAGCGCATCTTATTTGGGACTCAAAATTTTTAATGTTGCCACGAGATTAGTGATAACTCAGAAGAAAAACATAAAAAAAAGTTTTTTGTATGCTAACTATTCGCGTTTAACTATCACTTGGCAAATATTAAAAGTTATGCCAATTTCAAGTTTAGAAATCATTGAAGCACATAATTTTGCGTTATGTACTTTACTGGCTCTTATTTCATTTATGGCTCTTCTGGCATCAGTTTGATTTAAAGCCTTTGGACCTTAACTTTTACATGATGAACATCGTCGTTTTAATAATTGGTTGATCAAGCACCTTTATTTGATCAAATCAATCCAACGAAGCGACCCATTTTCTTTTTTCTAACTATTTTTCGTATTTACTTTTGGCGTTAAATTATTGCTTGTTCTCTACATGCTTTTTCTTTGTTTGGGAGGAGGGGGGGGGGAGGTGTTTTCTGTGACACCCGGTTTGACATTTCTCGGTTTTTTAGGGCTAGTTTGGTTAGACAATTCATCATGAATAGACTTACGTCGGAGCAACATTTGCAAAAGGAATGGAAGGAAAGGTTGAATTTCATTTGAAATTTTTGTTTAGCGAAGAAGCATACTTTTCGTCGAATGGCTTCGTCGATAAACAGAATTGCCGCATTTGGAGCAATAATATTTCACAAGCTTTTCTCAAAACACCATAACATCCATATGGGCAGGTGGAGTTTTTGGTCCATACGCCTTAAAAAATGATGATAGTCAGAACGTTACACAGTCAACGATAGGCGGTACAGAGACATCATTGCTAACTTTTTCGTGCCTCAATTATTGTTGCGAACATGTATTTTTATTAGGAGGGCGCCACATGCCACAGCGCGCAATACAATTAATTTTTTTTAAAGAAACATTTGACGAACGGTGAATTTCACGAAATCGATCTATGAATGGCCCTGGCTAGTCCATTCGAGCCATTTGACGCTATTAGATTATTTCCTTTGCGGATCTGTAAAGTCGCTTATTTGAAGTTTATTGAAATAACAAAACACTCCTCTAATTTCACAATTAATGTAAGAATGAAAATTTGTAACGGGAAAAAATTTTTTGTTTGCTTAGTTTGACACAGCGGCACTTCAAAAATATGCGATAGTTATTATGCCCACTTTGTAGATTTAATTTATTTTAAGCAATCCAAAATAAAATATTATTTTTTATAAGTGTTCTGTTTGCCTGTTGCAAGCTAAAAGAATATTTTGAAAATTTTTATTCATTAATAAATATTATAAGAGATCAATTTTGGGAAAATTTATAGCGACCTAATGAAAGTTTTATGACATGCAAATACATAAAATTTTTATGACGGGTATAACCGTAAGTTGACCCATTCTTAAAATAGCAAAACTCTTAAAAACGTCAGGTTATTACAAACAACAGGTTGTTAGTGTAAATTTGTACCCGCTAAGGCTGCGAACATAGTGAACGCGAGTTGCTGAGCCGAGCCGAAAAACATATTAGAGCAATACAGTACGCAAGTCATGCATCTCTTTTACCCGAATGCGTTTTTGAGTTTCAATCGGCTCGGATCAGCAACTCGCGTCTACTATGTTCGCAGCCTAACACTCTGAAGTATAATGAATGTGTGATTTTATTTTGTTCCGATGATATTTATGTTCAGGAAGTGACAATATAATCAGGTTAATAGTTTATAACGAGTGACACTTTTTCTATAGTCATGTCGGTTTCATTGATATTCATAGGAAATGTTCGAACAAAGCAATTTATTCCATCAACACTTGTCAGGTGATTTATTATAATAAGTATATTCACTTATATTTATTCACAATATCTTTATAATTGTTTTTAAAAGTTCGCTTTCTTTTCAACAATTAAATTCCTGTAATAAAATTTAATTTCAGAATGACAAAAACACTGAAATATTTCTACTACATTGCAATTTATATCATCCACGTCGTTGGAAAATCGAGGTCACCACGGCTTTTATGACTGTTTTATAGCTGCGAATTAGGCAACTCTGTTCTTCCATCGATGGGTTGCTTAGGGGCAGCGAACTTATGCCCAATGGTCTTGTTCTGTTGTTCCCTAACATAACCTACTATACCACAAACTGGCAGCAAAGCATAGCCAAGCTGTCTGCCTTTAACAACGAGTTCATATATCGTATACACTGAGAAAATCAATGCCATCTAAGCTTAGTTTTATCATTGGATAAACATAAGTTTTTTATTTCTTTTTTTCAGTGCCCATCTAACAAAAGAATACCTACATTTTTGAACTTTATGCTGAGGAGGACTTTTTATTTTAATGACTCACCTCAAGACTTGGCCTTAATTGCACTTATCATGATACATACATATGTACAGCCATAAATATTTGTTGGCATGTGCATGTTGTTTCACCTAATCTCCACTAAACCGTGATTCATCATGCCACCAAAACTAATAGAAGATTTTAATGTATGTAACATTTTGAAATATACCCCCGCCAGCCCATCCCCCATTTGAACTCATTCTCAAAGTTTTAGTCCAAGAAAATAAAAAGCTAGCGCATGGCTGTTCCTGAGCTGCCGCTGCAGCTATGCAATTTCTCTGCTGTGTGGTGAATTTAGAAGTTTATTTGAGCAAATGAGGTGAATTTCACAAGAATTGCTCGGCTATAAAAAAAATTATCACTGAATAATAATAGCATTGGGAAACTAAATAAATTTTGTTAAAATAAAAGCAGCGAAATTAAAACTTGCTGCCAAGGTTCTGTGATCGTTAAAAAAGTTTTTATGGATTTAATTTGGATTGCATGTTGAATATATTGTTTGGTGAATTAGTTTAAAGGCGCTGTGCGAGAGTTGAGTTAATCAATGCTTACTGCTAGACATGGCCGCATTAATGACTCTCATTTGTTGATTTCAACCCTTGTGTTTCTTATTCCATTTCGTATCACTTCCGTAAATATTGATTAAATATTCACAATAAACTGTTTGGAACTTTTTATTGCTTAAGAATGAAAATAATAGTGAAATGTTGCGTGCTTAGGTATAATGCACATAAAACAACTGCATTAAAAAAGTAACCTTTTGAGATTATGGTGTGCTAACCTACTTCAAAACCACAACTAAAAACCAACGATAATCTTTCAACCTCTACCTCAAACTCTCGTAAAGCTTGTTCCCGCAAAGTTTTAACTCAATTTCTATTCTACAGCAAGATAAACCGGAAACAAAAATCGTTCTCTGAGAGCTTTTTGAAACTATCATTCATGTTTGTTATTTTTAGAATTTTACAGTATTTTATTGTTTATCTAATTATCAACACTTTCTGTTTAATTATCTTGTTATTTTAAATTGCCTTTACCTCTTTCAAAAAAGCTTAGACACCACGCTACGCCACGCCAATGACCTGTATACAATAATAGAGAAAACAGCCAGCTTTTACGAAAGCCTAGCTGCGGTTGTTGAAGATCATTTAATGTACTCCATAGAATTCTTTATAATGGTTTTTTCTCCTCTTTTATTGTTTAAATGCAGTTCCTCTTAGAAAGTATATTTCTCTCTATCTCTTTCTTTCTATCCAATCTTCTCTTCATTTCGATTGAAGTTAATCTTACGGAACTCTGCATCATATCACATAGCATTGCTTCGTATCGCATTTTTCACTGGCATGTCCATGAATAATGTAAGAATAGTGAATGATTAAGTAATCAACAATGCTTTCAACAAATAAACAAATAAAAAGAAAACGAACGTTCAGTAACTGTTAATAATTGAAAAAAAAGCCATTTTAATATGCATGCATTTCGTTGTATTGTAAAATGCAAGATCGCTAAATGTATAAGCGGCATTCAAAGTACTCCATTCACTTGTTTACAAAATAAGCAGATAATAAGATTTGAGCAGTTTCGTCCATTGATTTTTCCTTGATAATCTATGTTGTCTATGATAGAGAGGATTTTGAATTTTTCGTACTTTTGAAGCTAATTAAAGGGAAAGTATTAAAATTGTTAAGTATATTGGATTGTATGGAGTACTTTCCAAAGCGGTATCAACTGTATCTTAGCATGCTTAAGTCTCTGAAAATAAGGGTTTAAGTCCTAAGTATCTCATAAAAAAGTATGTCGAATAAATAATGGAATTTTTCAGTACTATTTTTATTAAGTTTAAATTTTTGTTGACGTTTTTATTGATTCTTATACGAGTATAAAATGTTATAAACAAATTGAGCATAAATTTAGGTAAGGTTTTAACGACGAAAAAAAGGCATATTTTGATGATTTGTTCTTGGAGATATGAATAATGTTGGTTTATTAATTTCACATACACTTTATGGTATAACATCTGAAGTATCTTTGGAAAATTGTTCAATCGAAAATATTAGTAAATTAGTCCGTGACAGCGTATATCCGGAGGCGCCTTGAATAAAGTTGTTATGCGGTAAACTCCATAAGACGAACTGGCTCGTATCGGTACTACCAAACCCCTATCGTCAGATAAGGTACAAATTGGAATACCTCTTACTACATAAAAATTACGCACAAATGAATTATTCCTTGAAAGTACCAACATTAGGTGGTCTACGGGTAGCACATGCCATACGGTGCGTCAAGATTGGCGAACCCTGAACTTAAAATGCTCAAAGAAACTAATTTCCTTAAGAAGGGACCACATAAATATTGTCCTAGGCGTTCTAACAGGACACTGCCTAATTGGGAACAATGCCCGAATACTAAAAATCCTCCATAATGACTTCTGCAGAAGCTGCACAGACGAGGAGGAAGTAGAATCCAGACACATCTTTCCACATGCCCAGGGCTGGCCAGAAAACGCCACCTTTTCCTAGGTAACTGGTTCCACAGTGACCTAGACGAGCTCTCGAAATCTTCGGTCTACCGAATAATTTACTTTATAAATAGCTCCAACTGGTTTAGATAGAGTGGAAATAATTACCCCTGGTACCACAACGGGCCTAATTGGCCTAAGTGTGTCTTATAAGAGACAGCCACGTCAACCTAACCTAACCGAAACTCCATAACTCGTTTCACCTAAAAAATTATGGTGAATTTGTTTTTATAAAATGGAAAAAAAAATGGTTAAAAAACTCTATCTGATTATCTGTTGGTATATGTGTGTAGAAATTAGGGACCTTAACTGTTATGACTTTTTCAAAAAAGTCAATAAATTATAGTTATTTTTGACCGATTTTTTTTTGGTCAAAAATAAAAGTTAAAATATGACTTATTTTTCCCGTCAAATATAAAAGTTAAAATTTGACTTTTATTTTTTTGGTCAAAAATAACAGTTAAAATTTGACTTTTATTTTTTCGGTCAAAAATAAAAGTTAAAATATGACTTTTATTTTTCCAGTCAAATATATAAGTCAAAATTTGACTTTTATTTTTTCGGTCAGAAATAAAAGTTAAAATTTGACTTTTATTTTTGAGTCAAAAATAAGAGTTAAAATTTGCGTTTTATTTTTTCCAATAAAAAGAATTTTTAAAAACTTGTCAGTGATATCCTATATTAATTACTAGCTTACCCGGTACACGTTGACTTGCACCCGAAAATATGCTAATGAGCCAAATGAGTTCAAGTATTTAACATATTTCATTGAGTATGGATAGGGTAGAAAACAACAAGTAGCTTGGGTATGATTTGAGTATCCGATTTTTGACGGAGACTCATTGCAGTTCTCTGATGTGTAGTGATTCGACAAACAACAGTGACAAGCAACGCAATATGTAGTGATAAGCAAAACAAAGGTAGAGAAGAGCAGAATGAATAGAATTTATACTTTTGTTATGATTTATACTTTTAACGGAAAAAATAAAAGTAAAATTTTAACTGTTATTTTTGACCGAAAAAATAAAAGTCAGATTTTAACTGTTATTTTTGACCGTAAAAATAAAAGTCAAATTTTAACTTATATTTTTGACCAAAAATAAATCGGTCAAAAAATAACCATTATTTTTTGACTTTTTTTAAAAAAGTCAAATAAATAAAAACTTTGAAGATTATTATTCCTTAGCTAACAAGCGTCGGAATGCTTTATTCAAATCTCGAAAAGACAAATTTTTCCGCCTGACTTTTTGAATTGAAATTTCGAAAATAACAGTTATTTTCGGTCCCTGGTAGAAATAGTGTTTAAAATTTCAAAAGGATCGGCTAAGTAGATTTCGAGTTAAAATTTTCACAAACTTCAAAAATGACGTTTGCGAGAAAATAGATTTAAAGTTTTTTATACTCGAATATCCAAAATTAAGCATTAATAAAAGGTATAATTTTTTATCAATGCAAAAAATGCACAAAATCATCAATGCCAGCTCCGTACAGTGAAAAACTTTACAAAGACCTATAAAAGTCGAAAGTTATTAAGAGATTACAAAGGGAATTGAAGCAGCTTCCATGTAGACGCGTGGCTTGAAACGCTGCATCTTCGATAGTTTTGCTCCGTTTGGCTTTACTTGAAATTTTGACACAATACTCTCGATAGATCAGAAGGTACTGCAACAATGACCAAATACCGGGCTTTGGAGCGCTCTTTAAGGGCTTTACGAGAGCTCCTTTTGCAATACGAAACGCTCCGTCTATATTCACATCTACATTGTAATTTTAACATAACATGTCATTGGCAGGGAGCATTACTGCTCCATTCGTGCTTCAAACTATAGTAAAAGTATATCACAAGGCATATTAAACAAGGTAGTTTCGTGTCGGAGAGGTGGGTACAGCAGCTGTCAAACACAAGAAGAATATAAAAAAGAAACAAAAAAAATAGAAAACTGCTTTTATTCGTAAACAGCCGATTTTGACATACATAGAGTATCAGGAGCAGTTGTACTTCTTCTTCTTCTTTTCCTGGCTTTACACAAAAAAAGCTCAGAAAAGAGTGCTCTTTGAGCGCACTTGTTGCAAGCACTCCGATTTCGGCCCGTTGGGTAGAATGCAATTTATTTATTTATCTTCCACAGTCAGTTCTCTGTAAAAAAAGACACTATAATGATAACATATTTTTGACATGACAGCTTATTTTTTAACCCCTCAAATAAATCACGAGCAAGAACGAATATCAATAAATGATCTTGTATTCAAATATAGCAAGAACTTTATGTGAGCCGCTTGCGCCAAAATGGGGCAAAGCCGCTACGTAAATTAACATGAAAGTTGTAGGGAACTATTTTCGGGTTGGCCGCAGTTAAAATATTACCACACTTCTAAATATCACATACATTCGAAATTTTAAATTCGATGTACATATTCAAAGTCAAAGCTTGTGTCTAAAATTTGAAGTAATTTGATTGATTTTTGTGGAATTTAAAGAAATTTCACCGTATGCGAGGTAGGCGTGGTTTTAATCCGATTTGACCCATTTTCGATTTTGATGTAGAAAAAACCTTAAATATTGAATTTCATTCCGAAAGCTCAAATCTCCATGGCTGTGTTCACAAACAAACATGCTGATTGACAGATGTACTTTGTACATACAGCTGTGTGCAAAATAATAGTAGTGCATCAAAGTTTTTTATAATTATATTAAAAAATAGCCGTTACTGATTTTAAAAAATGCTGATATGGCTCACTGCAACTGTGATCAACAATTGTAATTGTAATGTTGTCCCTTTCTAACGACTCTATCCAATTCCAGTTAGTTTTTTCGGAATTGTATTTGTATGGTTTTAAGTCTGTGCAAAATAATAGAAGTGTTACGAGTTTTTTCTTAAAATCATATTACTTTAACTATATTAGCTAAGATATTTTTGCTTAATTATTTAGTCATTATTATTTTTGATCAAATAATATTTATTTTAATAATTTAAAAAAATTTTTTTAAGTGAAAATGGGCCGCGGAAAACACTGCAGTCGTAAAATGAGAAAATAAATAAAAACATTATTAAGGTAAAACTTATAAATTTATTCAAGATATTGTAGGGTGCTCTCCAACAGTGATTGCCAATTGCAAAAAGTGGTATAAAAAAGCTAGAAACACGCGGTCGAAGGACAGCATTTTGAGATTATGAGCATGAAGCGAATGCTCCGAAATTATCCATTTATGACATCTTCCAAGCTTAAGCAGGATTTGCAATTGGAAGTTCATACTTCAACTATCTGCAGAAGTCTTAAAAAGCAAAAGCACTTTAAGACACGTTCAAAATAGTTTGAGATTTTCTCGTTCGTATTTGGAGTGGCTTGTGTCAAAATGGCGTAATATTTTGTGGACAGATGAATTCAAAGTTGTACTTTTTGGCACTCCTGGGTCCTGACATTATGATCGCAGACCGAGAAATACCGAACATAACCCCAAATACATACTATGTTCTTTCGTCTGTTAAGCACTGCGACACAAAAATAACGTTTGGGGATGTTCCTCCTACCACGGCACAGGCCCGATATTTTGGATAAAAGGAAACATGGAAGCTAAAATGTATGTTGAGATTTTGGAAACAATCATGCTACCATATGCTGAGTGGAAAATGCCACTTAAATTCCAACAGGACAATGATCCTAAGCATACGAGGTGATTGGCGAAATGATGGGTTTTTAAAAACAGGGTTGACGCTTTAGAGTAGCCTGCACAATCCCAGACTTAAGCCCTATTGAAAATCGATGGGGGTCAAGAATGCAGTTTTCAATACAAAAACCAACAAATGTAGCCGGTCTATGTGATGGAATGAAGGTGCAGGGAACGAATTGACTCAATGCAACGGCGCTGTTCTGCTGTAATAGCCAACATGGGACATTCAACAAAATATTAAGGTAATTATGAAGAATTAAAATATTTTTTTTTATAATAATTGTCTTGGTTTTCATTTGCAGGATAGTATTTTGATGCACTACTATTTTTTTGCACAGCAAATTTTTGGGAATGCTGAAGTTTTTTAATTTAATTTAGTTTCTAAAATTTTTTTTGTAAAAAAAAGTTTATGTTTTAAAACACTGATAATTTCCAAATGAATTCTGTAAATTGAAAAATAAAAATATACATTTAAATTTTTTATCGATATTTGAAACATCAAGTTTTACTCACTACTATTATTTTGCACACAGCATGAACAGCTGGTTTAACCTTTCCGGCAGGTTTAATTTGGAAAGGTTACGTTGTGAAGATTTTAACACTTTTTTATTTCATTGACCTGCTGATCTTGCGCGAGTGCATTTCCTGCATAGCTTTTGGCTTGATTCTTCTAACAGACCCAACCCCACCGAAAACGAACAACTCTCACTCAAATTTATTTGCAAGCATTTGCAGAATTTTTACTTTTTTGTTGTTGTTTTTTCTCGCGTTCGTGACACTGGATGAGCAGTGAGTGCAGCTTTAAACGCCTTCAATTCTCACATTTCCAGGCATGCACTCAATGTCTTGACGTTTCTTTTTTTCAGTGAGATTCGTGACAATTTGTATCTACAAGGGATTATTTGGGTAAATAATAAAAAAGTTACTCACCACACTTTGGAGGCGAACCAAATTAAATACTTTTCCACTAGAAACTGAGAAGAACAGACAGAAACACCCAAACACCCCCTAGTTTAAGCCACCACAACAACAAAGCATAAAATATTCAAGCTTTAACTGTAGTCAATTCACCATTATTCTGACATATATCAACTCACCATTCCAGCGTGCTCCAATTTTGTTTTCATGCTGGCCACAGCATAAGTTTGCTCATACATATCGTACTAGCAAGCTGGCCATAATTGTATCTGCCTTGTTCAGCGTGTACAATTTATGTATCTGTGAGTAAGCTTAAATGTATAAATCTATAAAATGAATGTGATGTGTGCAATCATTTAAAATATTTTAGTTCAAGTGTTCAAATGAAAAGTTCAATACTTCGCATAGAAGATGTTTGTTTGGGTTTTGAAATTTGTTTTTTTAATTGCGTGATTTCAAAGTTTACTTGGGAAATTCGTTACGGAAAATCTTTTATTAACATTCACCAGTTGTTTGATGAAATTCACCACACTTGAACAATCGTCTTTGTTGCTTTGCGTGTGGCTTCGCGCTGTTGTGCGCCGCTCCAGCAGTGTCAGTGCAATTTTTTTCGATGCGTTTGCACGTCACGGTTTGCGGAAGTGTGAAGTTTGAGGAGGAAAATCTCAAGAAACTACAATAAGAAGAAAGCAAAAAAGTATTTTCTTTTATCGCTGCAGAAAACGCACCCTTTTCCGTAAGCTTTTGTGTGCTCTTTCGACGCGTTCGATAATTTTTATATTTGTTGTATGTTCGTTTGCGCAAAGTTTGTGTAACGTGTTAACATAACGTGTATTCTAAAGATATAAAAAAATAAAAATAAAAAAAAATCCATCTATAAAGAGTTAAATAAAGCTTAATTAGCTTGTTTTTTTGTGAAATTTTTATGTGAATTTGAAAGGTGTTTAAAAAGTTATATAATTAAAAAAAAAATAAAGCATAAAGTATCTCATGAAAGTATCTAGATGTTAAATAGAAAAAGTCTGCATAAACAATAATTTATTTTTAGTGCTTAAATGCCATTTTTGCCAAAAAGTTTCAACATTTATTTGGAAAAAAAGCATAGTTCAAGGATATCTTATAGATACAAATTGCATAGATTGTGTATCTCTTGATTGCATTTACGCATTTCTATTTTGTATCCACCACCAACACATGCAGTTTCATTCAGGATTAACAGTCACATTTGCACAGTTGTAAGGTTTTTAAAAGGTAAATTTCTTCATCTTCCTAATAGATTTATGCTTATATCCAACATTATTTTAAGACGCAAAATTCCCATACCTTGTGTCAATTTCGTTTTGTTTTATTTTCTTTGTTATTTGCTCCTCTTTTGTTGTCAAAATATATACCTACACCGTACTTTTATATACGCCAGTTGGCTTCCCTTCCTAGTTAGGGAAAAATCGATTTTGGCTTCTGTTGTCGCTGTAGTCGTCATCATCAACGTTGTCGTTGTAGCAATAAAACCTTTTTGACATTATTTGCAAGGAAATATTTTACTTTAGCATCCTTGAATCATGTTTAATTTTACATAAAAAATTCAGATGGGATTTGTTTCTTTGTAAAATAAAAGTTTTTTATTAAGCGGTATACCTAGAGAAGTATACCCAGAGGAGAAAAGATATGCGCTTCTAAGGTCGATTCCTAAACGAAAAAGTAGGCCAATCAATGGATTTTGCAGTTGACTAACTTTGCCAAATGGTTTTTATTGCTTTCGTTTAAAAAAACAATAATTGTGGGATACGTTTAATAGCTAAACGTATATCTTATAATGGAAGAGGATATAAAAATACCGTTTTAAAGGGACTCAGTAAAAAAAGGCGTTCAATACTTAATAATAAAACAAAATGGAAAGAAAGAATGATAAAGATTCATTATCTCAGAATCGCTTCCATTATCGAATAATCTTCAGTATCTAAATGCAGAAAATTGAATTTTATCCTACTCCTCACCAAATATTCACTCTCGTAGTTTTTCGTGAGTTTGATTACACATTAAATTAATTAGTAGTCACGAATCAATGATTTTTAGAATGTAAGAATTAGATTATTTTCCTTTTTTAAGAATGTAAGAAAACATTAATTTCAAAACATCATTTTGAAAAAAATAAAACATTGAAACTCAGCATGAATCTACGATTCACTACAATTAACTCGCTGATCAAATGTAAAAATTGGAAAAGAGGACGTCGTACCTCCCATACAATTCGAAATGTTTATATGTCTTAACTCGTAAGCAATATAAAGGGTGATTATTTACCCTTTTAGTTTTTGAAGTGATTGTTTTTGACAGTTCACGCGTGATTTGTGAAATGTGTCAAAGTAAAAATGCTCAGTTCGTCTTGTCATTTTACTATGAATAGACTTACGCCCGAACAATGTTTGCAAATGATTGAAATTTATTATAAAAAGTCGTTCTGTGTGAAATTATCGAAAAAACTGTCTTCAGGGATGAGGTTTACTTCTGGCTTAATGGGTACGTGAATAAGCAGAATTGTCGAATTTCGTCTGAAGAACAGCCAGAGGCAGTCCAAGAGCTGCCAATGCACAAAAAGTGCACTGATAGGTGCGGTTTATGGGTCGGCGGAATCATTCGTACCGTTCGATTATTAAAGACTTTTTTTTATAGAAAATGGAAGAATTGGACTTGGTTGACATGTGATTTCTACAGGAGGTCCACACGAGATACCATGAACCAATTGAGAGGCGAGTTTGGTGAGCAATTAATCTCTCGTTTTGGCGCAGTCCATTGGCCGCGGCAATTGAAGTAGGGGTCTACTCCCATTGGTAGGAGTACTTCAAGTCTCTCGTCTACTAGGACAAGCCAACTACAATTGCTGTCTTAGAACACAACATTAAACGTGTAGTTGGTGAGATACCGGTCGAAATGTTGGAAAAAGAGTGCCAAATTTGAACTTTCAAAATGGACCATCTAAATCGCTTAAAAACTCAACCTTTATAATGTTGCAGTAATCATGCACTAAAATAATCTTGACATAAAAAATTTTTGAATATTGGAAAAAAAAAACAAGTTGACTGTATCGGGGATACATCCGTAAGTTTTGACGTGCCGTCGTATCTTTATTTCTTGTCCATTTTTTTTGTCTCCATCCTTTTGTTTGTTCCCAAACTTGTCCTCATTTTTATCCTTATATTTGTCCTAATAATTGTTCTACATCTTGTCCAAACTCTTGTTTAGATTGAGAATTGAAATTCATGTCTCAATTCTTGACCTTATCCTTTTTCAAATATCATCTGTAATACACAGAAAAAAAAGAGTAGAACTTTTACCTAAAAATGTAGTCAATTCAGCTAAAGTAATCCGGTGATTTTCAGTCAACGAATTTGATTAGGTGCGCTACCAATTTCTAAATGTTAATTATATGCAATTATATTGGGTAGTTTAACTGCGAGAGTAGCTAAAAAAACCTAAATATTTAGGTGTACCTTCAACCATAAAATAGATAAGACACATAATTTATTAGAAGAATTAGCTAATTTTTTTTAAACTATGACCACTTCAGATTAGGCAAGCCACCTACTAAGTGTAGAAAAATCATCTAATTATTTAGATAGAATTCCCACTTAAGAGTGGGAATGCCGTGCAAAAAATATGCAAAAAATTTGTTTTTTGTTTTGCAATTTCTATTTTGAAGTGAAAACTTTCCTTAGGTGACTTTACTTCATTTCGTCACATGATTGAGAAGAAAGATTTGTTTTATAGTAGATAGAATGAGAGAGATATATACATTGTATAAATGACTGAAAAATTTCTTTGCCACCGCTGAGATTCGAACCTCTGATCTCAAGATTTCAACAACCAACGCCTTATCTACTGAGCTAAATTTCCAATACAGGAATTTACGCTACATACCAATTAATCAAATTGCTGTAGATGCCCATAATTTAAGAGTTGTGGACCTCATATTTTTATATACATTTTGTTCTCAAATTATCAAAACGCGTAACAGCACAGCGGTAAAGCGTTTGACTTGAACGCAAGCGGCCCGAGTTCAAATCTCGCAATGAGGCTTTAATTTTTGTAAAATTTTCTCACTTTGTTTTTATTTATGTTTTTTATAGGAGAGCGCTGTGCTCTCCTTGGGCTGCACAGAAATAAAAAATTCAAATACGGGAAAAAAACAAGTTGTAAGGAAAGCATTTGATTTATCCATGTAAATATTTATATAAAATTTATACTGAGGCGTGGATAATGCTAATATGCGTTATTTCCCTAGTGTACGAACAAATCGACAACTTGCATTAGGTAAAATAACTAGAAGAATTAGATGATTTAATAAGCAAAATTTTAGTTGAATTAACTAATTGTAATTAGGTGAATTACCTAATGCATGATTGTTAAATTAACTGTGTAAGTAGAAAAGTTGTTGAAAAGATTAGGTGAAATAGAAACTTTCACATTAGCTAAACTAGTTTAGGTAATAAATCAATTCTTTTATTTTCTGTGTACTTGTATATTTTTGTTTTTGTTTTTGTTTTTGTTTTTGTTTTTGTTTTTGTTTTTGTTTTTGTTTTTGTTTTTGTTTTTTTTTTGTTTTTGTTTTTGTTTTTGCTTGCAAGGTGTTTTTATTGTTTTAGCTTTTTTACTTCTTATTTTCGAGTAAGTTGCCTCCTCATTTTCGTTATGATAACAAAGAACCATTTTTTGCTGAAGTTAAATAAAATCGTTCGTTGCACTTTTACTCGGCGAGTAATAATTCCATGCAACAATATTTGCTTTTTTTGTTGCATAAGCAACAACGACGTTTTAATTTTTATTTTTTATTTTTGCCGTTAGAGCAAGTTTAAATCCTTCATTTCTCTTTTATAGCATTTAGCGTGCCGCATATGCTCATCGAGTAATAATTTCATGCAACGCCCTTGCATGATTCATGCATTTTTGATCTTGTAACGGCTTTCTCCGCAACCTCATGACATAATAAACATTTTGTCTATTTTTGTAATGAGGGCTAAGGACCAGCATTTACTGGCGTATCATATTTTTTCCCGCAGCTCCCTCCGATTCCCGATGACGTCTTTCATAAGTTTTTATTTTAATACCCCCACGTTTAAAAAAGGTAAAAGGGGGTATATAAATTTTGTCACTCCGTTTATAACGCATTTATAGAAAGTGTAGGTAGGTATAGAAAGTGTATATATTCTTGATCAGCAGCACCACCCGAGTCGATTTAGCCATGTCCGTCTGTCCGTCTGTCAGCCTGTTATTACGATTACAGTCGTAATTTACAAGCTATCATCACGAAATTCGATATTTAAGCTTGTATCTAAAACATTAAGATCAAGTTCGAAAATGAGTCAAATCGGATGAAAGCCACGCCTACCTCCCATACAAAGTGACTTTATCAAAACGGTAAAATCTCTTAGAATTCCACAAAAATTAATATATGGACTGGAAATTGTGCATATGAGCTTTCTTATTTAATATATACTCTGAGTATGAAATTCAACCAAATCGGATGAAAACCACACCTACCTCCGATACAAAGTGACTTCATTAACCCTAGAATACTAAACATATTTTTTAGTCCTCTAATGCTAAACTTCGCCTGGGAGGCGATTTTTATATAAAATCCATATTTTACTTTAAAAAAAATAAAAATATATTAAAACAAAGACAAAAACATGTTTATTACATATTAAGTAAAAAAAATTAACAAAAACAATTCATTTTTTAAAATACATTACATATACTAAAGGCTTTTTTGCAGGCCACATATTTGGAAGATATCACAAAAACAAAAAATTGCTTCGCCTCACAGGCTATGTTTAGTATTCTAGGGTTAAAAAACAAAAACGAATATTTTCTGTTAAAACTATGACGAAAATTTTTTTACAAATAAACACTTTTTTGACTGCTCAAGACTTGGAATATGATTTGGTTCGGACGTGGGGTATTTTAACTTCGGGCCAGTCGAAGATCATTCACTAGTTTTTTTATTTTTGCCATCAAGTCTTAGAATTAATCATTACTGTCGTAACATTACTTTATCATACAACCTTTACTTATTGTGTAACAATTCCATGTAATATCGAAGCATTTCGGAAAAATTACTTTTACAACTTCTTTGGAAAACTACGCTGTAAAACATGGCGTTGTCATAGCGTTGACGTCAAACGTCAAAAAAAGCGATAACTGTTCAGTCTTTACTCTTTCTAATATATGTTTCTATACCAGAATTTACATGTCTAGGGAAATACTCGAAATATTTCTGATGTACAATTAAATTTTTTTTATAAAGAAACTAAAATGCGTAAAATTTTGACATAGAAAATTTCATAAAAAATTATTCGCTGTATCTCTCATTAATTCGTTGAAAGTGAAAAATATTTCCAGATTAAAAAAATCTTAAAGTTAGATTTTAAAACTAACATTTTACACATCCTTGCCATACCCAAAAAACAGCAGTTAACTCATTGTTGCTTGCTACGTCAGCATGTTAGACCATATGTTTGGGTTGCCTTTTGGGGGTAGTTATGCTTGTCGGCAAACAGTTAAGTTAGTAGCTCGTAGCTATTGCGGATTCGAACCAAAAGCAACAAGATGATGCTGGTGTGTATGTATGTCTATATACAAAAATGTATACATATATACTTTAGCAGTATTTTTATGTTCATTCATTATGTTGTCGACGCAAAGGAAGCACATTATTTTCTTTTCCTTTGGGGGTGTTTTTATAGAAATGGCAGCCATGTTGGGCGTGCACACTTAAGCATTACGAAAAATATGTTCACTACTTAAAGTTAAAAAAGAAATATACTCCAACGTGACACTCAATTAAAATTAAATTTTAATCAAGTTACAACCAAAAGAATTCTTAAGTCGAAAATTGTGCGCATTTAAGAAACAAACCTTTATCACCTTTATTATTAAGACATAGTCTGGTTGTCAGCAGCTAAAAATATTGCGCAAAAATAGAAAAAAAATTCCAATATAAATAGAAGTACTTATTTTCAGGCCATCTACTTTCGACGTGGTTAATACTGATTTAACGACTTGACTTTGATTTAGAGCGCCATTTAACTATTGATGTAAAAGCAATTTTGTTGCAAATGTCCTTTTGTGTCCTGCTTTATAAATTGCTTTTGCGATATCTTTACTGGTAAGACCTTTTCTTTGGTTAGAATCTTCGAATGTTCTCTCAATTCATTTCATGCTTCGTTGGTGCTGTTTGCTATAAATGTACATATTTATGTACCAACAATATTCACAGAAATCCTTGCTTAGAATTTCAAAAGGGAAAAGCTTTTCGAGAACAGCTTAAGTTGTTTATTTATATCCCAAAACAACTTTCTGGAAAGTTTATATTTTTTGCATAAATTTTGATGATGAAAAAATAAGGAAAGATATTTTTGGAATTCATCATCCATAACTGCCCCCAGATAATATCACTAAAACGAGCTTTGAATATTTATAAATAACTTTAAGATTCAACACTCATTTGCTCTTCTGTCATTAAAAATTCATCAATGTTTGAAATATTTAACAAGAAAGATGATTTTCTTACAACGAGACAAAACCGAAAGTTAAAATACCCCCCACACTCGTGTTTATCTGAAGGTTTTATTAATTTGATGACGTAAGTGTGTATGGGGAATAGGCTTGGTTTTTATTAAATTTATCCAAATTTCAACCTCAATGTACGTTTAAAATATCAAAGCTTATGTGTGAAGCATCAAGTCATAATTTTTGTAAAATTTATGAAGTTTTTGCATTTTAGATGACGTCATTTTGTAAGGGAAATAGACTCGGTTTCCATTTGATTTTGGCAAATTTAATACTAAAAGTTTTATTTGAAATTAAAGCTTATGTGAAAAATTGCAAGTGGTTAAGTGATGCATTTTTGCGAAATTTTTAGTGATTTAACCATTGGTATGAACTTCGTTTGGGGGGTGGGCGTAGTTTTAATTTGATTTTGACAAATTTGTGAGCGTATTTGAAATCAAAGCTTATGTGTAAAATTTCAAGTGCTTAGATAAATTTTGATGGAATTTAAAGACAATTTATCGAGAATTTACTATTTTGATGACATCACTTTGTATAGTGATTTTCATTAGATTTTGTCAAGTTTCAATCTCAGAAGGCGATAAGTGTTTAGATAACTTTTTAGGGAATTTTCATAGATTTTACCATTTGGATAACGACACTTTGTATGGGGATAAGCTTGGTTTCCGTCCAATTTGGATGATTTTCGAACTTGTTGTTTCTCTTTTTAAAAAAAAAATTATATCTTGAATTTTAATACGATAGCTTGAAAATTAAGACTGTTATTGTGACGACGGACGTATCTAAAACTTTCCTTTATGACACTAACAGTTCTATTCTAAAGTATTCACAAAAGACATCTCAGTATCAATTACAAAACTGCGCAAAAATAGCTTCAAGATTATCTGCCATGCTTTCAAATGCTTTCTCTCTTCTGAGTTCACATTTTAAAACAACTGCTTCAGTGAAGAGATCTTCAAAATAATATTCAAGCATTAGATCTATAGAACCAAACTGAAGTAAAACACACTGCTCTGTCAAGGACATGCAGCCAAAATTCTAATCAGTTTCTGCTAACATTGCATTCTCTTTGCTGCTGTGGTGTTGTCGTTAGCTATGCGTTGTTGTTGTTGTGTTTTGGCACATACCTTACATCAAAAAATAACAGAACGATTGCCAAAAACTTTTGATGCTGTTTTAAGCACTTGCTTTGATTTGCTTAACTTTATCTTTTAATATCTACTTTCACAACAGAACTCATAGTCAAATTATGCAGTGTTTGATCTGTTTGCTTCGCTTCATGTAACATTTTTTTTAAATATCAAAGCTACACTTAAAACACGGCAGTACTGTACAGTAGTGCAGGTCGAAAAAAAACACAGGTGCGTCACTGGACACACGAGAGAAGCGAAGCATTTTCGAAAATTCATAGATTTGATAATTTAATAGCGTTTTTTCGATTAAAATAATTTTTAAATTCAAAACTTTAAAATAACAAAGTATATATATCATATATATTAACCCTCTTCGGCCCTCCCTTAAAGCCCCCTGTTCAGTTGTAGGGAATAAATATACAAAAATCATTAATTTTGTTACAATTTAATCAACTTCCAGGTTGTTTATATTTAACGATATTTATAACGACCTTTAGTAGGAAGTAGAAACAACATCTAATACACAATCCTTAGTGAATATTTCTTTTAGTTCGTTCGTTCTTTTAGTTCGTTCGTTCTTTTAGTTCGTTAGGTCTTTTAGTTCGCATGGACAAACCGAAGATTCAAACCATAGCTCTAGTTATCTTTGCTCTAGTTCGTTTTGTTTGCTACTTTTGTCGGTTGGCTAGCCAATACACAGTCCTAGAATAGCCAACACACAATCCTTTCTTAAAGTAATCGATTATAGTGATCTGCTGAAACATAGCTTTAGCTAATGTTTATCACTGAATCAACAAAAATATGGAAGAAAAGGTTTTAGCGTAATGGTTACAGGACAGAACCAACAAACGATAGAACTGTGAGTTGTGGGTTCAATTCCTGCAGCGGGCAAGAAATTATTTTTAATTTAACATTTTCTGGTTCAATTGATGCAAGCAAAAAAATATCAATTCTAAGAAAAAAGGTGTCGGAAAAAAGTGTCGTTTTTTCTGATTTCACTCTAGCAAATCGCAGAACGAGGCATAAAAAGCTTCGCTTCAAAAATGTGTATTCGGTCTTGTATTGTCAATTTTCTATATATATGATATTTACAGTAAATTTGTGACATTTACAAAAACAAAATACATTAAGGCTATTCACGAACCGGTGCAAATAAGCTAGCAAATTTAAACAATTGTATTTAATTGTCTTATATAGTGAATATACTTACTCGGGTATACTTTGCAATACTAAAAAAAGCACTTTTGACATTGAGCACTTATACCAAATGTAGCCACCGATTGTCTTACAACTATTTCTTTAACATTTGCTTTTAATAGCTTTGTCTGTCCGATAATCATTTTCTTTTCTTAACTTTATATTCAAAATATTTTTGCTTTCAATATTTATTTTCACTGTCTGATAAATTTTATAGATACATTTCTTTAGCAATACAATATGCAAACGGTATTGAAGTATGTTTTATGAAGTGAGAGTATTTGCAATTGCGCAATTGCGCGATATGCAATAGGGCAATTCACAATCTTGTGTATTTGAGATTGTAAATTCGTACAATTGTAAAACTTTCACATGAATTGTGAATGGTCTTTTTCGGCTTACTTTGCAACACTTTTTTTTTCTTTATTTTTTCCCCCCAATCAGCTATCAGTTTGCAATTCAGTATTGCATTTGTATAGTAAATAAAAATGATGGGTTATTAGTGTTGCATATTTTGTTAGTGTCGAGTAAAAATATACTCTACCATTTCGCAAATGCTATGATGCAAGACCATTTCCACAAGATTGTGAATTGCCCTAATAGGTTTTTGGTATAGGATTTTTTGCGAAGCCATAGCAAACAAAATTGAGTATAATTTGTTTTTGTAATTGCAAGAGCTGAAAATATATTTGAAATTTGCTATAATGCAGGACTAAATGCATTGGATCGTGAACAACCCTATTGTATTATTGTTTATTACTGAAGTGAGCGTATTTGCAAAGATGTGAGAACATGTTGTGTAAAATATGCAACATGATTTCAGTATAGCATTTATGCAAAGGCGTAGCATATAAAAATTTGTACTATTTTTCTGTTGTGATTGCAAAAAGTGCATGCTTATGTTTCATTTGCTATGATGCAAGACTATTTGCACTGGATCGCAGTTTAGAATGTATGTCGATGTGAATCGAATCGCCGTGGAGTGAACACGTCTGTGCTTTGTCTCTCCGTAGTGCAAAAGAAAAAAATACAATAAATAACACAACAATAAAATAGTGTTAATATAGACCAAGCTATAAAAAAATACTTAAAAAAAAAAAAAAAAAAAAAAAAAAACTACACAAAACAATTATACAAATATCAATTATACACTCTTATCACCATAATATTCCAAAACTAAATATAATTGTAATATGCCTTGTTTATGTAAAGCTAAAGTTGAGCGCCATCAGGCAAAAATAAGGTGCGTTCTCTGTAACGAGTTTTTTCACTGCAATTGCGTTAAAATTGAGCCGGCGGACTTAGAATATATGCAAAAAACAAATACAAGTTTTAAATGCGACTCTTGCTCGGCTGTGCGTCGAAAATCTATTCGCTCTCCTCCTACTACTTCTTCACCATTACTAGTACCTGATTTCGCGAATAATGGAAGCAGTGAAGAAAGTCAAAATATGCTAATACAACAACATCAACAACACCAACTACAACAGCAGCCTATCTCTAATCAGCCACTTCACTCCCAGCAAAATTTGTTTGCTCCAAGAGAGGATCCAACGCATCTCAAACAGAAACAGCATCAGCTTCAACATCAGCTTCACAATCAACAACAACATCAGCAACAACAACGTACACTTCAAGAAACTGCAAGCAGTGAGCAAGCCATAACTTTGGAAATGGTTTACAAAGAAATCGTCGCTCTTAAAAAAGTCAATGCTAATGCTCTTTCAATGATTCATGCCCTCCAAAATGACAAAAATTACCTTTTGGAAAAAGTCAATGAGCTCCAGCATGAGGTTAATTTTTTACAAAACAAACAATTAGAAAAGTGCATTGAAATTGTTGGTGTACCGAATGTTGATAATAACAACGCTCTAGATTGTGCACTAAATGTATTCTCTAATGGCTTAAACTTAAAATTAACTGAGGAGAAAATTGATAGTTGTTATGTCAAAAAAATTAAAAACACTAGGGCTTCTGGTCAAAACTTAACTACGAATATTTTATGTGTTAAATTTATATCTCTTTTGAGTAAGCAACAAGTAATGAAAAATAAGCAAAAGTATAATAAAAAACTCTGTTCAGAATTGTTTGGCTTAAATGATGGAAAAAAAAATTTATATAAATGATAGTCTGTCGAGCTTATCAAGAAAACTTTTTCAGTCTGCTCTAAAAATAAAAAAAGATAGGCAGTTCAAATTTCTTTGGGTAAGAAATGGGAAAATCTTGATTCGTAAAGAGGAAGGTGATAATGCTTTAGTGATAAATACATTGGAAGATTTAAATAAAATAATGTAATATGGTTGTTAACATTGATTCAAATTTAAACTTATTCAACCTTCCTCTTGCTAATTGTAGCAGTGTAAAGTTTCAGAACGTCGCTTTTAGCCCAAACAATTCTAAAAACTTTTTTTTAATACACCAAAATATTCGCAGTTTGAGAAAAAATTTTGACAGCTTCTTACTGCACATTGAATCTTTTCTTAATAAGCCGGATATAATTTTTCTTACTGAAACATGGATTTATGATGACGAAGCCGCGTTTTTTAATATTCCTGGTTACATATTCTTTGCAACGTGTAACAATGACTATGCAGCTGGTGGTGTAAGTGCTTTTGTCTCAAAGAGTTTAAGTTGTGATTCTTGCTCCTTTAGTCTTTGTAGTTCCGATGTTTTAAAACTAACTTGTTCCATTGGTAATCAACAATTTTCGTTTATTTGCGTATATAGATTTCATGCAAACTTAAATAATGGCGTTTTTTTTGATGATTTGCATAACCTACTCTCCTGTGAACAATCAACGAACTGTGTTCTTTTAGGTGATATGAATTTAGACTTAATGCAGGGCTCCGTATCTGTGGACAATTACCTTTCTTTATTATCCTCTTATGGATTAGAACCATGCATAAATGAGCCAACTAGGTTTTCAGACACATCAGCGACTTGCATTGATCATATCTTTTTTAGGTCTAGTTCAACATGTTTGTCTTTCCTTAGTTCGGTGGCTGACTTTAAGATTACTGATCATTGCATGACATGTCTTTGTTTTGTTAATTTATCAACTCCAACAAATGTATCAGAAAACTACGATTTTTCGTTTCATAAACCTAATTTTTTGGTCTTAAACAATATTTTGAGGTACGAATCATGGAATTCTATATATTCTGAGCTAGATCCGTCAAAGGCTTATGATCTCTTTATGGACATTTTGTCTGAAAATGCACAAAGGTGCTCAAAAAAAGTTTCTCCAAAAAATTCTAAACGGAAAAAGCTTAAACCCTGGATGTCTTTTCAATTGCTTTCAAAAATAGACTCTAAAAACAAACTTTACAAAAAGGTTACCAAAAATCCTAACGATACTAATCTTAAACAAAGCTATAGGCGCCTTTGCAAAGCTATTGCTGCTGAGACGACACGTGTTAAAAACATATATTATATTAATGAATTCGACAAAATTAAGGGAAACGTAAAAAGAGAATGGAATTTAGTTAATAATATATTAAATAGAACTAGTCATACTGATCAAATTTCGTGCCTGGTAATTGATGGTATAGATATTAGCAACACAGAAGACAAAGCTAATGCTTTTAACAAATTCTTTGCCTCCGTTGGCAATACTGCTATTGAGGATAATGGACTCAATAATATAAAATGTGATTGTTTGTATAAAGAAAAACCTTACAGCCATAGTATGTTTTTTGAGCCTATATCTTCCTTTGAGGTGTATAAAACTATCCTCTCATTAAAAAATTCTCATTCGGCCACTGATGGTTGTTTCTCTAATACTTTTTTGAAAAATGTTGCTTTTAATATTGTTGATGTACTCTGCCATATTTTTAACAAAAGCATAAGTGCTGGAATTTTTCCCGTCCAGTTGAAGAATGCTGAAGTTATACCTCTATTTAAGAAAGGTGACAAATCTGATTTAAACAATTATAGGCCAATTTCTCTGCTTCAGTCGTTTTCTAAGGTTTTTGAAAAAATAGTTAAATCTAGAATGTTAAGCTTTCTTAAAAAAATTAATTTCTTTAATGATTCTCAATTTGGGTTTAGAGAAGGAAGGTCTACCGAAGATGCGCTTTTAGAGTTTTGCTCCAATATCTACAATAGTTTAAACAATAAAAAAACAACAGCTTCTCTCTTCATTGATATAACTAAAGCCTTTGACACGGTCAACCATGAAATATTACTTTCTAAATTATATAAATGTGGGTTTAGAGGCTCTATTCATAATTGGTTTGCTTCCTATTTGTCCGATAGACAGCAAAGAGTAAAACTCAATAATAAGTTTAGCTCTTTTATAAAAATCAATATAGGTGTTCCCCAAGGTTCTGTCTTGGGACCTATTTTGTTCTTGATTTAATTTAAAAAATTACACCCCTAATTTAAAAAATTACACAGAACTTAAGGACGAACTTTTCCATGAAAAAATCATCTATTTTTGAACTTTTAAACATTTCCTTACTCTGTTAAAAATTGAATTTATGCAATATTTTTTTTAAAATTAAAGTTGCTCGTTTTTCAATTTTGCTCACTGAGTGACCAAGCTGCCACATAACATAGTTTTGATCTATTTAGGTTTCTGAGTGATAATTTTTAAATTTTAAAGAATTTATAAATGTTATAATGTAGTGCAAACAGTTATGGAAAGGAATGAGTAGTTTGCATAAGTTTGGTGTGTGTATTGCCAAGTTATGTTTGCCAATAGTTGATTTGACAAATTTTTCTGTTAAAATAAAAATGCATTAATATCATTAATAAATCATAAACGTGTGGTGCTCAAATTCTTAAATAATAAATCCATGATTCAACATGCAAATACTATGCTACAAAATATACAACCATTCCATTTCCACCTCAAAGCTCAAAGCATGACAATTTGTTCGAGCATCAAGAAGAGGTAGAAGAATTTTTAAGGCGCAGTCACGAATATTCGTTGACGCTGAACAACTGAAACAATAACCAATAACAAGCTTACAGCTCAGAACAATGCTGTAACAGAGCAGGCAAGAATTCAATTTGTATGCGTAATCTTACACCTACGTCAAAAATAAAAAAAAAAAAACATAAAAATAATTACTTCTCAAGACCGTGAGGGTGTCTGAAAAAGTAATTATTTTGTGGAAAAAAAAAACAAACAAACAAAATGTTGATGAAATTAAACACTGCTACTTAATATGATACGCGAGCTTAACTTGGCTTAATTGCTGTAATTTTTAATAACAAACTGGCTAAAAACAAAAACGTTAACACATAATTTTTCTGGTGTAGTGCACTCCTTTATGCCCCAACTAAAGTTAAAGCGTAACATAGTAAATGGCATTTTTTCAAAAATAAAAATCTTGTTTGTTGTTATTGTCAACACTTTCCTCATCAACAGTCCATAATTATTTATAGGCCACACTTTTCCTGCACATTTTCATTTGCTGCTCGTAGCTCGTTTATCTAACTTGAGTTTTTATCGTTTGGTTGTTGAGATTAACGCTGTCTTTCGCGTTGACGTTTGTCTTTGTTGCCATAATTTATGTGGTGAACACGTCTTCTTTGTAATCAACAATGGGCTAGTTAAGTTGTATTTTTGCATTTATTTATAATATTAACATATTTATTAGCTGTAGGAAAATATTTTCCAACAACTGTTAATAGGTCAAAATTTGCTCAAGGCGGCGCTGTTATTTCAAAAATTTTAAAATTACTGTTCATTAACAATGGCAGGTAATAATTAAGCGTTGTGGAATAAACAAGCCTAAAACAAAGTCTCGCGGTAAAAATAAGCTAAGCTTTCGTACGGAGGTAGCATATAGCCTTGCTAGGATGACCTAGTTTGTATAAAATTTCCTACTTTTTGGTGATGAGATGACGACAACCTAGGAACTTTTTATTTTTTTACAAACAAATTTAAAAATAAATATTTATTTGCAATGCCGCCAAAAAAGGTGTTTTCTCAGAGAACAACAAAAACAAAAAATGTTTATTATTGTTTATATTTCTTTAATAAATGCCAAACAGGTTTCAGTATCCCAGCAAATATGGCAACTCTGTTAAATATACGCCAACTTTTGAATGTTTTATTTGCGTGCTGTTGCATTCATTAATTCATAAAATGACTGCATCAAGACTTCATGCTTCACTTTATTAATAAGAAGAAGAAGAAGAAAACAATATGTATCTTTAATTTAAACAAAACTGAAAACCTACTTCAATGAAAATAAAACAAAAAAAAAAGAGCTATAATGTCGCCTGTCATATTGTTTACTCATATGGTTAAGTGCGGTTAAGCATGTGTGTGGGATATTCACACACATACACACATTTACACTTGCAAAAATTGCTTTTGCTGCTGATTTTTTGTATTGCACTTTGCACTGGGTTTCTTAAATTTTTTCTTTAAGCAAACTAATTAATTATTTAACAAACTTACTCATTGCCAGTTGGCATTATATGGCAACTCTATGTTTGTAACATACTCGCCCACATATGGTACAGTCGAGAGTAGAAAGAGTGTATCAGCAGAAAGTGTAGCATTTGTTTTTCGAATAAAATGAACAATTATTTGGATATCTCTTAAATTTTCACTGCATTACAGATGCAGATACATGGAGTTTATGTGTGGAACACAATCTGCCTCAAATAGCTGCCTCGACTTAGCTTGCAGCTAGGCTTAGCTTTTTTCGATCACACTTTCACATAATTTGGGCTCTATTTCGGCGATGGGGACTTTAATACTTGCTTTAAGTTTTGACCTCACTATTAACATAACTCCAAAGAAAAAAGTCTAAATGTGTGTTAAATCGCACGATCTTCGTGGCCAACTGGTGCCTCTATAAAGCAAAATTGCGGGACCAGGGAAGTTCATGAGCAATAATTCGATTTGTTCGTGACTTGTACGGCACGAAGTACTATCCTGTTGGTAGCAGAAGTAGTCTGTGTCCATATACTCCATCTCTGACCACGAAGATTCAAGTCTCGCCTCTTTTGTCGCCATTTTCAAAAAAAGTATGAGCCTAAGACTCATCCAGCCCACAATCTGAACTAAAGAGTCACTCGTTCGAGTGCATTTCCATTACCTGATTCGTTCACGGGTTTTCGTTTTCCCAAACGTGACAATTTTACTTATTAATGTAGTCGCCAATGTAAAAATGAACTCCGTCAGAAAATGCAAAATCACCAATACCATTCATGTTTTCCGCTGCTCTTGGTCGAAAAGCTGCAGTTCTGGACTCAATTAGACCTAATTCGCATGCCGAGTCAAATAGTTCGTCAATATTCGCTGTAGTGTGGCGTGGAGAGGTTGAGTTTTTGAGCAGGGTAAAGAATTGCGGAGCTTGGGTCGTTTTCAATACTTTCCTTAACTGCGTCAATATTTTCGGTCGAACGTCGTTTCTGTGTCATCACCTCTTGCACTGAGTTCGTCTCTTGGAATTTTGTGATTAACTGCGTTTCAACGCGAATTTTCGCATTAAGAGGGTATTCTAGTGTAAATTTTTGAAAAATAAATTTTTTGTTTTTTTTTTTCATATTTTCGATGATTAGACCCTTAAGAATATATCTTCAAAAGGAATTTTTAAAATTTTAATTATTTATGAAGTTATAGTCATTTTAGTGACGCAGCAACTAAACCGGTTCAGATGAAACTCAAATCCTTAAACGCGTTTTTCTCGAAACTACTTCTTTCGCTGCGGTTGACATAATATCTCAAGTTCTAGTAGACCGATTTACTTGAAATTTGGCATGAATATTCTTTATATTTTTATCTATTTTGGCATGAATCCTCTATCGTAGGAACCAACTAGAAAAAAACGGGAAAAAATTCGGTAAAGTAAAAAATTAGTGGGAAAATCGACCTCAATTTTTGAGTAGCCATTATTTTGCGAACATTTTTTTTTCTCTTTTTCTGGTTCATACGATACTGGTACTTATACTGATCAAAAATGATCCATAATTTTATTTTTTAAGGTGACCAGGAGGGTAGATATCATGACGACCGGGACACAGCTTCCCCCTTCCCCCTTCCCCCACCTTCTACTTCAGCGACGCATAAAATGCTGAAATTTTAATATTTTTTTTTTTATTTTTCTATGTAGTCTTGAAATATGAATTAATAAGCCATACAAGAAAAGGGATGGTAAAAATATCAATTGTTTTTTTTTTTTTTTTTGAACCGGCAAAAAACGCTCAAAATTCGTGCTTCTAGACTAGAATACCCCCTTAAAATACAACGAATTCACTTCTTCCTTCCACTGTGTAGCGATCCATGGTAAATTTTCCGCGTTTATAAATGACAAATGTCAACAATTGACAACTGCCCAGTGACCACACGCCTTTGCAATAATGCAACTCTTGTTGATTCACCCTTTAAAAGATAATTTTAAGTAAACCCTTTGTATTTTAAAAGTAATACAAATTATTTAAGGGGTTAGGTGCAGTCAGAGGCACAAAAAAAAAACAAGTATTGTTGATATTTTTTTTTATAAGTAATTTTATTTTTTTTATAAATGTAACAATATTTCATAATTATGTCATGTTGATTTCACCTAAATTTGAAAAGAAAATATTGATTATATATAAAAGTTATCGCTAAAAGTCGAGGGTCAGAGAGTCCTTCAATAATTGTAGAATAACTCGAAAAGTATTTATTGGATTCACTTAAAATTTATATTTTTGTATTTATATTTTAATTTATATTTTCATATTTTATATTTATTTAATTTATATTTAAGACATTATATTTGGAGAAAATAAAAAAAAAAGTAAACATAATTAATAATTCTTATCTGATCAAACTTTCAGTTTACTTTTTTAATGTTTTTGACAGAATTTGGAATATATATCTCTCTGACCTATCAAAGGCTTCTTTTGTTCAATACAGCCCTCACATTAAAACACTTGTCCATAACCAACTTTACTTTTTTCTTTCTCTCAGTGCATGTTGACATATTTTTCATCATTGTTATAAAGTTCTGTATAAAACATAAACATTTATTTGATAAATATACAAACAATAAATAAAAAATGCACTCAGTTACATTACAAAGTCAATAAAAAACACTCTGCTGCGCTGTCAGGAAATGATTTATATCATCACATATCTTAAGCATTGACCTACTTAAACATCTAAATCGATAATTCAACAACAAAACAAATGAAAAACTATCGGGCATCAAAAAAGAAAATGGAAACCATGAGGAGTATAGAAAAACTCGCATGTCTCTCTGCATGTTTGATACTACATGCATTATACTTATTATACTTGTATGTTGGCTCTTGTTTTTAGTTGATATGGAATGCACGACAATAACTTTCAGCTTTTCTAGAGTTAGTTCAGTGCATTTGTAAATCTAGTTCTTGTTTACAGTGTTGATAAAAAAAGTAGCAGACAATGTAAATCTTATGTAGAACATGTGCAAACATCAAAAACCAACAAAGGTATGAATGATGCGTCCAAATATAAAATTCATATGAAATATTTTGAATTTTGGATAGATTTATTGCGAGTATAACACCGAAATTTTACTCACGACGAAAATTACTCAGGCTTACTAAATAAAAAAAAATGTACTTAGAATATCTTATGATAAAATCAAATAATGCAGGAAAAAAAGGATAAAAATAAACATTAGAAAAAATAAAAAAATAAACATTAAATAAAAAAAAAAACTAAAGCATAAAACCCTAAATATCGGTGAATTTTCAATTTCTTAATGAATTGATAAGCAATGGTAAAGATAAAAGCGGAAAGATTAAAAAATTAAATGCAGAAAGGTCAAAGCGTACGACCATGGCCTGGAAAGGATTGGAACTCGGGACCCCTGTGGTGGCAGTCAAGTGCGTTACCTAGTCGATTACCGAGGCCGCCTAGAGGTGTGTTTGGACCAGAGATCTGCATGAGACCATTCGTAATTTTTTGCCACTCGAATAAGATTCGTCGTCAGTCCCAATCGCACAGTAAAAACTAATGCATGCATACCACTCGAGTTCGTAAACAACGATTGGTACTAAGCACAATTTGTCACAATTGCGAATAGATACAAAGCATCAAGACAATGCAGACATTCGGAAGCTTCGCTTATAACTCGAGTTTCTGCTGCTGCATGAATTTTTCCTAAAAACATAAAATTTGTATGGGGGTAAGGAGGGGTCGCAGGGGAAAGGCCCCAGCGGAGAATTTTTAATTTTGCAAAAATAATGGGGGTCAGTCATACATATTAACCCTCTTCAGCTCTCTCTTAAAGCCCCGTTGTTCACAAAAATAATTAAATTTGTATGGGAGCGCCCTAAGGAGGGGTCGAAGGGATGGGTCCCCCAAGGAAAAAATGTTCCTTTTACAAAAGTAATGGGAGTCGGTCATACATATTAACCATCTCCGGCGCTCCCTCGTAGTACGAAAACCTGATGTGACTCGAAAAAACTGACTTCATATTCGGTTCCAGTGACTTCGAAAATATTAAAGTCGTCAAACCCTTCAAAAGAAGTCGTCAAACCCCACAATTTTTTTGACAATTGTTGAACAGTGTATTTATCATTCTTTCCTTGGTGCGAATGGACATAAAAGCATTCATTTTTATTGCTTTTGGCGAATGTTGCTCATGTCTTGCCTTGCTTTGTTGGGTATTCTTGATTCGTAGGCATTCGTAATCGCAAGCGCCCGTATTCTATGACATTTGTTCCACAGCGATTGGAGCCTACATTCGTAGCTCGTATATTGACGAGACATTCAAAACGCCATTTGAATGCGTTTCATTTGTAACCAATTCAATTATTTGTCAAAAGCTCAAGAAGCTTCCAAGCTTCAAAGCTCATCCAAACATAGTCGGTTTTATTAAAAAAACAAAAACCAATCCTACAGCTCTTGTCGATACAACTTATAGAAGAATATTGATTAATATTTATTATCGTCCTTATTAATTCTCATAAGGCACCATAAAAAATGTTACCCTTCTCCATGAACATATTTAACCATCTTTATTCAACTTATTTTTCTAACAAGCAACTTAGTCGAAATAATGATTTCATGTGTCGTTGTCATCATTTTCATTTCTTATATGGATTTGTGTCATTAGCTGTTGTTGTTGTCATAAAATTGGAAGCATAAACCATAATAAAAGGATCAAAACTGCGACGCATAACAATGACAACAATCCAGACAGGCCAGAGAAGACCACACCCAGGGTTGATTGCTTGCAATAGTAGTGTTGAGAAAAGTAAGAAAAAAAGAGAAAAAAAGCAAGAATGACAGCAGTAAAAATAAATAAATTTTTCAAGCTGCGTGGCGTCGTTTAGAGAGAAAAGAAAAATAAACGCATGAAGGAGTTTAAGGGGCGGCTTGAGTGCCACCAGAGTATAAAACAATATTTTGCCTGCATGCACTGCCGAAACACATTATGTCGTTCTAATCGATAAGCAGCTTCTGAAGAGGAACAACTGATTGGTCATTGCAAGCAAAGCGGTTTTATATGTTTTTCAAGAACACTAACTTGAAGTTTACTTTTGAATTGAAAAATTTTAAGTGGAAACTAATTTATTTTAAGTTGAGAGTATCACAAAATTCCATATTAAATAGTGTCACAGCATATTCTTAAACAACCTACAACACACCATATTAAAATCATCATGTCTAAAGCTATGATTTATTAGCTTGAAAAAAATTTCATTTTTTTAAACTTTACGAAAATATCTTTAAATTTTTCAAATTAAAACTGAACTTTAAATGCTACTGTTAAAAATAAGTTTCTTAGTTTTTTCTCTTCATCAGAACTTTAAACATGTGCATTACAGTCGTCGTTCTCATTCCAAACGTACGCCCACTCTTGACATATTAATTCCTTTCGGCAAACAAACACTTGGAATTCTTTTTTTCATTTTTTTCCGTTTTTTTTCCATTTTTTTCATATGCGGCAGATATTTAAATCTAGCAAATGGAATGGAATTTATTTCTATGTCGTTCCTGCACGTGCCTGCAATAGTGATATTGTTCACATCTTTGCAGATGTCGTTGATATTCTTGCCATATCTTATGCTATGTTGGGATTAAAATGTCGTCTGGTGTAGAGAAAAATGCTGACAATTGACAGCTCAAAGTTGGCTTCCAATTAATGTTCCGCTGCAGTAAGAGCTGAAAAGTTTTTCTTGCCGAACTTTTGTCGGAGTGAAACTTTCGAAGAGATTTGATAAATTTATAGTTTATAAAAGTGCTTGGAAAGTGATGCTATGATGCAATGGCGGAAAAAAAAAACCCATAAAATCTTATAAAGGAATCGCAAAAAGTAATGCGAAGAAGTTTATATCAATTCCAATGGGAAGTAATAACTTTTGAAACATTTTGTTTTTTATTTCTTGGAATATCAAACGTCAATTTTGATTAGCTTGAGAGTGTTCTTTTTAAAAGTGCTGCTCTTCATTAAGTAATTTGTGATAAATAATGAAATATAACGATGAAGAATGAAGTAACTATTATGTTGAAAAATGGCTAGTCAGACTAGTAAAACGATAACATGTCCTAAAATTTGCCTTTGAACTCTCATTTCTTTTAAAATAATTAAAATAATTTGGTAAATAATTATCTCAATAATATTCCTCAAATATTAAATTTTTAATTTATTTGAATTTTAAATTTTCAGTATTTAATTTTCTATTTTCAATGTTTAATTTTTAACTTTCAATTTTCAATTTTCAATTTTCAACTTTCAATTTTCAATTTTCAATTTTCAATTTTCAATTTTCAATTTTCAATTTTCAATTTTCAATTCTCAATTTTCAATTTTCAATTTTCAATTTTCAATTTTCAGTTTTCAATTTTCAGTTTTCAATTTTCAATTTTCAATTTTCAATTTTCAATTTTCAATTTTCAATGTTCAATTTTTAACTTTCAATTTTCAACTGTCAACTTTAAATTTAAAACTTTCAATGTTTATTTTTCAACTTAAAATTTTCAATTTTTTTTTCAATTTTCATTATTTTTTCAATTTTCAATTTTCAACTTTCAATTTAAATTTTTTTTCAATTTTAAATTTTTTTTTTCAATTTTTAATTTATAATTTTCAGTTTTCAATTTTCAATTTTCCATTTTCAATTTTCAATTTTTTATGTTAAATTTTTGTTTTTTGGTTTCCAATTTTTCATTTTCATGCTTCAATATTTAATTTTCAAATTTCAATATTTAATTTTCAAGTTATTAAATTTAGAGTTGTGCATTTTTGTCTTAACTCTTAACTATTACCTCTTAACACTTAACTCTTAACTCTTAAATCTTAACTCTAAACTCTAAACTCTAAACTCTAAACTCTTAACTCTTAACTCTTAACTCTTAACTCTTAACTCTTAACTCTTAAGTCTTAACTCTTAACTCTTAACTCTTAACTCTTAACTCTAAACTCTAAACTCTAAACTCTTAACTCTTAACTCTTAACTCTTAACTCTTTACTCTTAACTCTTAACTTTTAACTTTTAACTCTTAACTGTAAGCTCTAAACTCTTAACTCCTAACTTCTAATTCTTTACTCTTACTCCTTGTTTCTTACTCCGAACTCTTCACTTTTCACTCTTCACTTTTCACTCTTCACTCTTCACTTTTCACTTTTCACTCTTACTCTTAATGCTTTGATCTCCATTTCGAAATCTTCAAATTAATAAAAATATCCACGAATTACTTTGAGTACAACTGCGCATATATGAAACAACTCTGTGGATATTATTAAGAAAACCATAAAATCCAGCATATGGTAAAGAATTGTAGGACAATTTTGAATACAATGAAGTCGTCAACAATTTCTTCCATCTTCCGTTTTCCGTTTTGTTTTTATTCTATTCAATTGTGCGTTTATGACGCATAAACAATAATGTTCATACTTTGTTGTCTGCCATATTGCGACCATGACTATTCGGAGTGAGACACATTAAGTGACAATTTTGCTCTATGCGTTAAAACTTCAAGCAGTCACGACGGGTGCTTCCATTGTTTATTAAATTAAATAATTTTTATTATTAGTGTAAGAATGTGAATTTGCATATAACCGCATATTGTAACGTAAAAATGTGCTGGATAATAATTTGTATGTAGGCAGTTGCAGACAATGTAGTGTATAATTACTTGGAGCTTATGTGGTCTTTAATCAATCCAAATAAAAGTTATAAGCTTATAAGGAGTTTTCATAAAATTGTGTGAATTTGTCTTAAGAGCCCTCAAATGTCTGCACAATTCATAAAAAATTTCTATCACAGATTGAACATTATATTATAATTGGTATAAAGTGAAATGTCTCATTTAAAAGCATCTGTTCATTAAATTTTAACTATTATATTTTCTTCTTCTCTTTTGCAGGTATGTCTATTCCTCAATTTTATTAACTGTCATTCTGTCTTTCGATGTTTGGCATGAATTATTTGATTTTGGTTTTGAGCCGGAAATGCGTGAGTGATATAATTATTTGATATATAAGATCTTTAATCATATTTTAAATTTATTGCTCGCTTCTTAAACGCTTTGTTCAATGAACTGTTTGTTGATATTTAAGCTCAATGCGATCTCTTTTCATTTGTATTTTTTGTCTGTATATTTTTGGTAATAATTGCTCTCTAGATGTTGAAGGTTACAATAAAATGCCATAGCATTGACTTATGTTATGACGCAATAATTTAATTTTTTTGTTTTTTTTGCTGTTTTCAATTTCTGCATTCCTTTGCATTAATAACTCATTCATAATCAGAAAATCCTCAAAGTCTATTTAAAGATATCACAAAGTTTCAATTTCTATTTATTTGCATACTTTAATTATCATTTATTTACATTCAAACCGGTATTTTTTTGTCACTTCCAAACTCTACTCATGCTATTGCTATTTATTCCAATAAATATTTGCAGCTATTTTTAATACGACTCGTATTTTATGGCTCATATTGTTACACTTGCCATATGTGGCGACTTTTATGCCACTTTATGGCGCTATTCTGCTGCACTCACGCGTGCCATTTTATAAAATGAACTGGATATTAAAAAGAAAAAAAAATCAAAAATAGGATCAACAAAACATGAACACAAAAATAAGTTCTTTATCTTATTCTCAAAGTCGCACTAGCAACACAAACGGTTAATAAACTCTACTGAGGCATAACCTTGAGTTGCTTCCATGCTTCTTCATCAGCATGAACACTGATTTTCGCAGTTATCACGATATCCGTGCAGTTGAAAATCCTTAAAAAAATTTTGTCTTATTACCGTAGCAATACTTTTGCAACTTAGTGTAGATGCCTGCTATTAGTCTGCTATGTAAGGCTACGAAGTGATCGATCGATTTTTTATATAGTTGACCTAAAAAGTTGGAAACAATTTGTCATCTAGGCTGAGATACATAATCTGCAAAATTTTAAAAAGTTCAATTTTATATTTCAATATTTTATTATTCTTTAATCGTTATTTGCATCCGTAGAGTTACCAGCCGGTACTGTTAGTCCCTGATGTTAAGCATGATAGGATAATATGATTTATAGTTTCGAGAGGAGGAGTTCCGCGAATCGATTCATAAAAGGTGTATGAACAAGAGGTATAGGGCTGCAAAGGCGTATTATGCAACAGCTGGTCGCTTGGTAGTTGTCAAATGTTGACATTTGTCATTTAAAAACGTGGGCAATTTACCATGAAACGCTACACAGTGAAAGACAGAACATAATTCGTTGAATTTTATCAGGAAAATTCGCGTTCACTCGCACTTACGATGCCTTAAATTCCAGCAAATTTTATTCATAATCATGTGTCTTCTGAGGGATATGTACGCAAAAATCTCAAAAAATTTCAAAGACATCAAAAGGACAAATTGGTCCGGACGTTCGACCGAAAATATCGACATAGTGAAGGAAATTTTAAGAAACAATCCAAGTAACTCAATTCCTCATCGTGCTCAAGAACTCGATCTCTCCACGTTCACTGCCGTGACAAAAGATTTGGCTCCTCATGCATACAAGGTCTGAATAACTCAAGACCAACAGCACGTTCTTTGATTGGGTCTTGCAAAACATGAGGGAATGCGATTTTTGTAAAAAAATCGTGTTTTCTGACGAATCTCTTTTTTACATTGGCGGCTACGTTAATAAGCCAAATTGCTCCATTTAGGAATCCGAAAGTCTGCAAATGGTTCATATTGTTTCCAAACCGTTTCTTAAGGAATGCATGTGGAAACTATTTCTTGTTGCGGGGCAATTTTAATTCATTTAAAATTATAAATCAATTCTCGAATAATAAGGCAGCCTCAATAGTCGAGTGGCAGCGCGCTTGACTGCCACCCGGGTTCGAATCCCGGTCAGGCAAATAATTTTTTTTTGTTACTTATCTGTTGTTGTTTCCACATTAATTTTAAAGAAACTGTAGATTAATGTTTCCACATTCATTTCTAAGACAACGGAGAGGAATGTTTCCCTCCAATGAAATAGTGTGTATAAAAAGAAATGGAGTGTCTAACGAAAGGGAATGCTTCCAATATTCTATGGAATGTTTCCTGCTTATATCCGAGAATGTTTCCATTTTCCAGAGGAATGTTCGAATCGATACATAATAGATAAAATACATAAAATATGGGAGAGAATTACTTCTTAGATCCAGAGGAGTATGAACCGCGAGTTGATACAAAAAGAATACCTAAAAGATATTGTTCCTCAATCCAGAGGAGTGCGAACCATGGCTCGATATGTAAAATACAAGAGAAATACGATATAAAAATAAAAGAGAGATATGGTTCTGTGATCGATGAGAGTATGAACCACGACTCGAAATATAAATTACATATCAATTTACCGCTGTCATTCCCCATAAACTTTGTTGTTGACGTTTGTTCTTAGATTCGTTGGCTTGCGTTAATTTCATTATCTTGACACCATTGTTACAGGCGCATACGAAAGTTCTGTTACCCTTACACCCATTGAAATATAATAGTACAATAAATTATTTCTTTGTATGTAAGCTAAAATTACTAACATACATTTTGGTCCTGACGGTTTGAACACTTTGCATAGGACAATAACAACTTTGTGAAAGGGTGTTTCCGCAAATTATTTGATGACTCGTGTACATTACTATCTGAACTAATGAAATTTGAAGCGATTTTCGGGACGATCGCTTCGAAACTACAATAAGTACCTTCTGGAGATCTCGTATTATCTCTGGAAGTTCTTATCCATGTGCTTGTCTTGCTATTATATGGTTGTGAGCTTTCGAGTCGTAAATCTTTTCATAAAATGAGCTAAATATTATGGAAAAATTCAGGTCCTTACTCATAAAATAACTCTTCAAATTTTTTTTTGTATAATTTTTGAAATGTGACTGATTTGCAAAATGTATTTCTTATAACCTAACCTAAATAACTGATGTTTTATTCTCAAAGGCTAAATCCCATGACATTTTTGTAAAAAAATATCTTGTAAAACTACACACATCATTATTGCTCCGAAAGTCAAGCCTAGGATCTTTGCGATTATCATTATCATTTAGTATTTTTCTTTTAGAGTAGGTGGTTCACATTTTCTGGACCCTTGCTGTAGATTGTTTTTATTAAAATATTCTGACTTGTATTATCAAAGATATATATTTTGGCACAATAAGAACAGAAATCGAAAAGAAAACATTATGATAATCAATCATTGACAAAAATTCTCTTATATTTTTTCCTTTTTTCTCTTTTATTAAGTCAATTTATCAACTGTTGTATCACCTTCAATAGATAACACACTTGTCGTCCGGGTTCATTTCGGTGCCGGCGGCACAATTGAATTCACGAGCAAACTCATCAAAGTTGGATAGAGGCCCGTTAACATCATAGCGTTCCGGGGTATGTTTATCCATTGGCAGAAATTCTGGCGTAGGCTGCTTATTATAGATGGCAGCACAGTGGGTCTGGGCAAAATTGATAAAAAACAATTGAGTATTAGTGAAATTGATATCTGGTAATGTCTCTTTCGATAAAGTGACACGATTGCTTGGATCGATGTAATTCAACCAGCCTAGATATGCTCTAAAAGCCACGTTCAAGCCGCTACTGTCAGCAATTAGCTGCCTCAATTTGGTACCATTGCGAAATACTTCCGGATTGTTGTGCAGGTAGTTGCTGTACTGAGCGCGATAACATTGTGAACGATTGCGGAAACCCTCGGCTGTATAATCGTCCCAGTGCATGGGACTAAGTGGATTTCTATTCCAGCCTTGTTCATCGAAAGCGTACGTTAGTTCCCGTGCTAGACGCTGTCCTAGCATTGCATACTTAAGCGAATTAGGATAGAGATGATGAAAGAGAGGCGGCTGCAAAAGACCCCAACCCATAAGTAATTCATTGTCCACGTACTGTAGACGCGTGTCCACATCGTGTGCCTCTAATAACTCACCAGCTTTACTATTGTATCCGGTGTTGTACAGACGATTTAACTGCTGTTTGGCATTATATTTCATTACGTGTTCCAATTTGTGCCAATAGTCCAATCGCTCGGTTTTCAAATCACTTAAGTCAAGGTTTTGATATTGCGGAAAGCGCACTTTGAATTGGGAAATTTTCTGTTTCGCGGCGCGTCTGATTTTCTCCTCCATCCACTCGACTGTCAGGCTGTCATCGAAGGCTTTACTTATCTGCTGATAGACTGACTCAACATCGGCTCTTGATTCACTGCGTTGGTTCTTCCGACTGTACATTTCGCCGATGTTTTTCGGAAAGAAGCGTAGTACCAGCTCGACACAATATTTGGGCCGCTTATGAGGACGATCATCCAGTGGGAAACTTAAGGCGCTAAGTGCACGATACATGATATAGTTGGCTAGTGTCGGCTTGGTTGTAGTCTTCAAGAGGTGCGCCAGGTGTGTAAAGTATCCCTCGTCTCGCATGTAGACCTGATCATTGAAGGACATATCGAAACTTTCATCGATGTATTGCTTAAAGTCGATGAGTCCACCAAACTGCTGTGTAAATTGTGGTAAGCTCTGTCGAGCATATTGACCTACGTTTCCATGCCGATTATTGTTGTTTAGTCTGTCTTGACCAATGCGATAGGGCACGCCATGTAGTTGAGCACCTAGATTTGCCAAATTAGCATTGCCTGTTGGCTCTGGTGTCGTAATCAATTCATTCTGGTGCATCTTTTTACACAGATTAAATTCAAAGCTCACAATATCGCCTGCTATACGGTGAGCCTCGCTGTTGCGTATAGAAAACCAACTTAGCAAATTTTCCGCCACCTGTTTCTGTATCAATACGTAAGGCTCTTCGCGAACGTCCATCTGACTCATGTCCTCTGCGCTGCACAATTCCTGCGGCAACAGGGTGCTCATGGGTTCGGTTAAATAGATGCTATTTCCACGCATGGTCTGCAGATTCGTATCGATATCGAGCCCAATCAATATGTCCAGACCAAAGTTTGTGCGCAGTGATGCAAGCACCTTTGCCCAATTGTATTGATGATGCCAATTTGTCTCGGGTACAGCCGGAAAACCACCATGTTTTTTGGCGAAATTCATAAAAAAAGTTTTTTGCTTGGCTGAGCGACTTTCCGCCGTTAGGCATGAGCCGTAAAAATCTTTTACCTTGCGTACGGAAAGACTATCTTGCAAAGTGTACGCTTCCTCTAGGATCACCTGCAAATCTTTATTCACACGTAACTCTAGCTGACTCTGAGTTGTCTTCACGGAACACTTGGCGGGTGGATTATACCTGGCCCAATTACCGCAGGCAAACTCATAAAAATCACTGCAAGGATTTACGGTGAGATTCATAAACTTGAGCATTTCTTTGGATTTTGCAAAACGTAGCGCTTGTTCATCGCGTCTATGTGATCCAGCACTTGGCGAGATAGCTCCACCGATGCTATTAATTTGCCCACAGACGATAGTGGCTAAGCAGACTGCTACCGTCAGCCAACAATAGCACCATCTTCCGAGTACCGGCGTTTTTCCCGTGATGTCTAACATTTACACACAACGACGCATGAATACTTAATGAGAGTCAAACACACTGGAATATGTTGAATCTGAGGAAACTAGAGAAGTCGAGATGTTTTGAGATTAGACGGTTTTGCTTTTAATTTTGCTCGGGTTTTTTGCGATAAGTCACCGTTGTCGTTGATATTGAAATGTATAGAGTTTGTGTTTTGTTTCCTAATTTGTACTTGAAAAATCTGCTCAAACAGCTTTAGCGAGAAGGTTCAATGTAAGAGGTTATCAATAGACGAAAAGCTTATCAAGAATCCGTTGAAAGGGGAACACAAACTACTACAGTATTGATTAGTGTTTATTCTCATTTGTGGTTTTGGGCAATGTTTTTTGTCCTAGGGAAAACTAATAAAACTAATCCAGAAATAGTTAAAAAAATCTTATTGATATGCCATTTGGTGGTGGACAAAATATCGCAAGCTTTCCTCTTACTTTTTTCGGTTTAAATCAAGATTAACTTGTTTTATTCCCGGGCGTAACTTTAGCCTTGTCAATTTAAAATCGCCTATTGAACTGCCAATAATGAGTCACCTACATTTTATTATAACTGAAATTCGTATTCCTGGAAGGCTAACCTGCCTCTGGAGGATTGGAAAGATCAATACCAACAGTGCAGTTAAAACCGGGGTGAACTCTTTCGCTTCATTCGATACCAAACGTTAATTCCATATAATCGGACTGTTTGAACCCAGTGATGGTTCATCCGTGCTACCGATATAAAACAAAGTGCCACGATATTATACGAAAGTGGTTTGCTGCCGATGACATTGATTTCCTGGACACACGCGTGAATATCCAGATATTAAAGGAGTTGAGTCGATTGGGTCTTGTATTAAGCCGAAATAATATAGAATATCTGGTGTAGACAAACAAACGGTTCCAGAATCTTGAAAACTAAGTCACTTTCAAAATTTCTCCTTCGAAATTTGTAAGAGCTAACTGACTATTTAACAATCATTATCAAAGGAAAATAACTCTTGTTGACAGTTCTTATTGGTGTAAAAAGGATGGTTCTTTCGACAGTGACGGCACCATCACTCTTCGATCAGTCAGATAAATGTCATAAATAACAACTTTTTTTATTGTTATAAAAATGGATGAAGAAGAATTTCTTGCTATGAGTAAGTATGTTACTCTTTGCGTAACAAAAGTGCGAAAGAAACAAAAGAAAACCTTGATAAATATTATGGTGAATCTGCTCCTTCGTATTCAACATGAAAATATTGGATTGCAGAGTTTAAAAGAGGTCGAATCTGCACAAAAGATAAACACGCCGGGGGAGCACCAAAAACAGTGACCACTCCAGAATGTATTGGAAAAATCCACGATATCGTTTTGGATAATCCGAAAGTGAAAGTGTGTGAGATAGCTACAGCCATAGGCATATCAAGTAGGTCGGTGGTTTCAATTTTACATGACCATTTGGGTATGAGAAAGCTGACCGCAAGATGGGTGCCGCGTTCGTTAACAATCAATCAAAAAATATGAACGTCTTCGCACTCCCAACAATATTTGGACATGTTTAAAAAAAATCCGACTAATTTTTTTGCTTAAAATAGTGACCTTGGATGAAACATAGATCCACCATTATACACCAGAATCGAAGGAATCAGTAAAATAGTAGGTAGGTTCCAGTGGAAGTGCAGCAAAGCGATCGAAGACTCAACAAACGTCCGCAAAGGTGTTGGCATCTGTTTTTTGAGATTCAAGTGACATTTTGTTCATCGACTATTTGAAAAAAGGAAAAATCATCAACTGCGACTATTGTTGTAAATTATTGGACCGATTGAAGAACGAAACAAACAAACGGCCCATATCGAAGAAAAAAAATCATCGTTTTACGCTTCGAACTGCTTCCTCATACCCCATCTATAATCTGTTCCCAAACTTGGGAACGGTAGTGGCTCCAGGAAAGGAGATTTGCAACGAGGTGGTCGAATTGAAAACTGAAGCGTATTTCGGAGATCTTGAGAAATATTACTATTCAAAGGGCATCGCAATATTAGAAAACAGTTGGAATAAGTGTTTCGAGCTGAAAGGGGACTATGTGGAAGAGTAAACAATAATTTTGGCAGAAATCGTGTGTTTACTTTGTAAGACCGGCAGCATTTCGAACGTCCTAGTATACCTCGGAAACTCAGAAGTTCAGCAGATCTGATACATAAACCTTAAGAACTTTCAACAGGAAGATTCTTCGAAAAATGTATGCGCCAATTTAGATCAATTAGTACTCTGACATCCGGAAATTGTTCACATATTCGGTGCGCGAACATAATAATGAATAATCTCAGGGCGTTAAGAATTTCCGCTAGCTCCAACACATGAGAAAAAAAACAAATTTGCGGATCGAGGCTAAAACCAATGAACGATTATAAGAGTCAGTAAGTAAGAAAAGAAAAAGGTCATGCTTTATTAAGCTGTTGTTAATCACTTTCGATCCCTTTTACGTTTATACAAGCGTAAACGAGACGATCCATAAGAAAATTTTCTCAAAAATTAATTTTCCGAAGAATATTATTTATTCAAATTTTTTCTTTAAAACTTATTCTAATAAATGACACACTTATCGGTGGGATTCATTTCACTACCCGGCAAACAGTTGAAGTCTCTAGCAAATTCTACACAATTCCTTAGGGGTCCATTGACTGCATAACGCTCGACAGTGTGAAGTTCCATAGGCAAGAATGGAGCCCATGTTCGCTGCTTGGCTGCATCGGTAGGACGACAGTGCGTTTGAGCAAAAGTAACGAAAAATAACTGAGTGTTACTTAAATTAAGATCCGGCAAAGTTTCCTTAACAAGTGTGGAATGATCATTGTTGGGACTCATGTAGGACAACCAGGTGAGGTAAGCATTGAAGGCGACATTTACACCACTACTGCTGGCGATAAGCTCACGCACTGCGCTACTGTTGCGAAATTGTTCGGGATTGTTGTACAGATAGTTGCTCATTTGTTGACGAAAGCAGGACGAGCGATTAGCATATCGCTGCTCTGTGTAGCGATCCCAATTCGAGATGCCTAAACTATCCGCACTCCAGCCAATATCGTCAAAGATCACACTTAGTTCATGCGCTAGCCTAACACCAATTAAAGCATACTTTAAGGAGTTCGGAAAGATACTCTGATAAAGTGGATCTTGCAAGGCACCCCAAGGCAGATCAATGTGCTGCTGTAAAGGTTGATACTGCAATCGCTGTTCATAGGCCTCAACTTGAAGGCGTGGCTTCGGCACGCCATTTTCGTAAAGGCGATCAAATTCACGTTGTTGCACATGCGCCAACACTTCATTAAAATTTTGCCAATAATTGGAACTCACTATTTGTAGGTTATTCAGGTTGATTTTTTCATAAGTGGGGAAAACTAGCTTTATTTCGTTTAATTTATGTTTACCCAGCCGGCTTGTGCTCTCCTCAATCCAATTGTTGTGCAGACTAATTTCAAAGGATTTTCGAATCTTTTCGTAAATGGCTTCAACATCGGTTCGGACGTGATTGCTGCCATGCGAACGATAGTAAATGTCACCGAGAACTTTCGGAAAATAATGTTTGATCAGCTCAACACAGTGCTTGGGACGCCTAATAGCATGATCGTTTGGCGGAAAGGCGAGTGTTGACAGCGCACGATACATGATGTAGTTGACGACTGTAGTCAAGGGATGTTTCTCCACCGTCTTAATAAGTTGGACAAAATATAACTCGGATCGCATGAAAACTGGATTGTAGACAGGATGGTTAAAACTGTTCGATACGAAGAGATCAAAGTCGATGCTATCGTTAAATTGGTGCGTAAAGTCAATCAGAGTCCTGCGTGGATAGTTGAAGTTGAGAAACTTGTCCGACTCATTCCATCTGCTGCCTTGCATGGCCGTACAGAGCTCAAATTCGAAAGTGATAATCTCTGCAGCTAGCTTCTTGGCATCCGCCGACTTGAGCGTTAGCCACTTCATCAGCTGATCGGACACCTCCTTTTCTATGTGCTCATATTCACGATCACGTATGTCAACTCTCTTGGTGCTTTCTTGATTGCAAAGTTGCGGTGGTATCAGCGTATTTTTTGGCTCACCCAAATATATGCTGTTCTCACGCTTGCTTTGATAGTTAACGTCCACGTCCAGACCTATAAGGATATCCATGCCATAGCGAAAACGTAGCTGCCCTATTGTCTGTAACCAGTTGTAGTTATGATGATGAATATTCCAGTTCGAACCGGGTACTGCCGGAAAACCGCCATTAGCTTTGATAAACTCACTAAAGTAGGCCTGTTGAGCTTGACCATTATGCTCAGCACCCAGACAGGACTTGTAGAAATCTTTAATCTTGCGTCCACTGGTGCCGTCTTCACGCTTTACCTGTTCCTCGAGCAATTTTTGAAGATCATGGCTTATCTTGGTGTCTAAAATGCTCTCAATGGTAGCATTTTCAACGCTATGCTCTCTATCTTGTTGCTTGCCAAAATTACCGCAAGCGTATTCATAGAAATCCTCACATGGATCGGCTTTCACATTCATAGAGCGTAGCATTTCTTTGCTCTTGACATTGCGTACGATCTCATCTTGATTGTAGATGGGCTGAAAATCAGCTGTTTTTGCTTGAATATTACCAATGAAGACGAATATAAGAGAAGTAAATAGCGGAAGAATGTTTGACGAGACTAACATTCTGCTCTCCTAACGATGTAACTTTCGGAACTGTCTATACTTGAATGTTGTGAACTATTTTGAACTGTTCGTCTTCGTTTTGTTGAGATAATAATTATGGAAAAGAAAAATAACATGTCTGAGTTTGAGAAATAATACAGCATCAATGACGTTGTTAGAGAGATCTGTTTAGAAGTTCGGCGGGTTATCATTAGTAGCTAGATGTCGAATGCAGCTGTAGAACTAAACAGTGGCGCTGATTGCTGTGAACATGGACTGTATGTGGCAACATTAAAACTATTTTAGGTGTGTAGATAATTTGTTTTGAGAAAACTAACAGTTGGACGACTTTCGAGATTATTTATTTATTTGCCTGTAAGTTGGTAAAGTCATATAGCTGCTTTATTTATTAAATACTTGTCTGAGTAAGGGAACAATCTGTGAGAAATAACATCTTACCGACTAAGTTGCGAAGTGAACGGAACATATCGAACGAGTTTACGAATAGAGTTTTGTCAATGTGAAAAATAAAAATATTTACCTCTTTACTTAATTCTATAATGTTAGGGCAATCATAGCGGATGAAAAGTGGAGGCCCGGAATAAATGTCTCCGAAAATACATATAACCACACAAAGCGTAAAGTTCGAAAATTTATTCGGAGTAAATTTTTTATTATGGAATAATTATGCAACTTTGCAAATCATTTACTACTTGGATCGCCTGCTCATTAAATATTGACACCATAGCATGTATCGGAGGTCAATAGAATTATACCGGCCATATAAAGATACGAGAGACTCATAAAAATGAAACTATTCTCAAAATCGCTGACGAACTAACGCTAACATTCCCCTCAGATGAATAAAGATAGATTGTGGTACAAGTAGAGCTTTTTTTACTGCTAGGTATAGGTATAATCATGGTTCAAATTTGTGGCGCCGTATTGAGTACATCTGCGATTGTGCGTGTTTTCGATTTTGTAAAATTTTAAAATTTGAATTGAATTCGCAACAACGAGTTCGTATTAAGTTTTGCGTTAAAAATGGTTTCAATGTTGCGACGACATGTTGAATGTCAGATAATGTTAGAAAAGTGTTTCGGCAACGATACTTTCAAGAAAACAGTCGTTTATCAGTGGCGCAGACGTTTCAGAAGTGACCGTGAGTCCGTGAACGATGATGAACGCAGTGGCAAGCCATCGACATCGAAAACCGACGAAAACCAACAAAATCAAAGAATGGATGACCGTAGACCGCAAATTGTCCATTCGAGAGATGGCAGAGGAGTTAATGATTTGGACCTCAGACGTGTCGCTGCAAAGCTGGTGTCGAACGACCTGAATTTCATGCAAAAAAGGGACCACGTTGACGTCGCAAAAGACATGATTTCCAAGGCCGAATCCGACTCAACATTCATCAAATAGATCATTACTGGAGACGAGATGTGGATTTATGAGTAGGACAATGAATGGCGTGCACCAAATGAGCCGCGACCTAAAAATCCACGTCGTTTTTAGTCGAAAAAGAAGGCGATGTTTCACAGATTTCATGGATTATAAGGGTGTTGTGTATCATGAATTTCTTCCACAATGCCAGACAGTCAACAAGGAGTATTATTTGGGCGTTATGAGACGTTTGCGTGATGCAATTCACCAAAAATGACCGGATTTGTGCGCAAACAACTCGTGGATCTTGCACCACTATAACGCACCGTCGTACAATGCCATCGTTATCCGTGAACATTTGGCTAAAAATGAAATGAATACCATTCAACAACCACCTCCCTGCGACTTTTTCATATTCGGTCAACTCAAGAGACCGCTCCGCAAAACGCGTTTGAGCACCCAAGATGAGATCATGGAAAAATCGAAGATGGCTCTGATGGCCATACCGCAAACCGAATATAAAACAATGTGTGTTTCAGTCGATGGGAGTACTTTGAAGGGGACAACTTCGATTTTGATGTATAATCTTGTATTTTTATTTTCCTGAATAAATTCCGGGAACTTTTTGATCAGGGTGGTATGGGTATATTTGACTACACTGACCAACAAAATCAAAATCAATCTGAAATAACAAGGTTCCGACAACGGATGTATCGGCGTTTTGAAAGTTAATGTATAAGTTTCATTTTAGGGGTGATTTAAGTTTCCCCCCTTTTGAACATGCTAACTATAAGCGGCTTGGGAAAGCAAATGACCCGTACATTTTGGGTAATGGATGTGTTCAGAAGATTTATGCAAAATACTACGAGGAACATTTTTGTGATACATTTTAATCCTCTAACTTTTAGTATATGGGTCTTTTTTGACCATGTTTTGATAAGGGGCAAAGATAACCCATAAAACAAGGATATAATGGATTTAAATGTTCCACAAAAATATTTGTCATAAAATTCTACCGTAAGTCTCTGAATACAGCAAAGCTGAAAATTCAACTGTAATTCCAGAAATAAATCAAAACTTAAAATAAGTAGAATTGGTACTAAAATGTCACAGAAAAAAGGGTAATAGGGGGTTAGTTTTATGGATTTATGCTTGATATCTCAAATGGAATACTTTGCAGCACATTTTATTTTCTATTATAAATCAAAAATTACCGTTTTAACTTCCTTACATCTCAAATTTCGTGCACTTAGTGTAAAATTACTTTTTGGAATACAACGTCTGCAAATACAACGGTTTTGTAAAACACTTATTCTCCTTGCGTTACAAAATTCCTTTATCTTACATTATTGTTGTCCTTTATTGAATAAACTAGAGGCCTCTGATGCGCATTGAAGTTGAATTCATTACACTCAGATATCACTCCAACTTATCCATACAAGAATTAAGCCTCACTTTTAGCTAAATTTTTACTGCATAGACTAAGGACTCTATAACCTGGATGTTTAAACCTAAAGCAGATTCAGACTCAGAAATCCTCTTCCTCCCATTCCTGAAATGCATACACTCCCATTTCTGCAGTAATAATCTCTTTCTCTCTCTCTCTCTTCACACTCATCCGAATTCTTTAAAGAACCACCAATTTTTTTGCGCAAATATATTTAAGACTTTATTTAACTTAACGATACAATTGAATAATTTTAATAAATGACACACTTTGTCTCCGGGTTCATTTTTCCGCCCAAATCGCATTTAAACTCCTTCGCAAATTCCACCATATTTGCCAAAGCACCGATAACTCGTAAACGCTCGGGTACCGTAGTTAAATGTTCCAAAGCCGTCTCATGATAATCTGCGCACCAAAGCTGAGCGAAACCAACGAAGAATAACTGATTTTGTGTTAGTTCAAGTAGCGGCAAAGATTCCATGGCTGAGAGCTCATTGTCAGCCACATACTTCCACCATTTTTGATAGGTTTTATAGGCAATCGAGATGCCACCACTATCGGGTATGCTTATTGATTGGGTCGGCATTTCAGTAAAAGATTTACCCAGAAACTTATAGCTGGAGTACTGCTTGTCGAAGCATCTGGCACGCTCCGTGTAAGCATATTCCGAAACGCTATCCCACCAGGAACGCTGATAGCCATGACTATCATAACGACGACCAACAGCGTCAAAACCACGCACCATTTCTTCAGCCAAAAGAAAACCCAGAGTGCTATATTTCAGCGCATGTGGATAGCTAGTGTCCCAGAAGAAACGTGACTGCAAGAAAGTGACCGGAATTAAGATTTTATTCCTACTCAACTCATACATAGGCAGCTTAAGCTCAGGCTCTTCGGGCTTAGGCTGCTCTATCAGCTTGGCTAGATTGCGTTGGGTGTGCCATTGAAGTGCTTGTATAAGATTCTCATAGTAGGAGTTGTTCTTGAAGTTCAAGCTCTGCATTTGTTCAGCAAAATTTTCATAATCATGTGCCACAAACTCCAATTCCATAGCGTCCAGCTTGAGAACCGCCTTTTGGCGCGTCTCCTGCGTTATCCAGTTGAGCTTCACTGAAGATTGTAGCTGTTCACGATAGGTTTTCTTCACATCAGCCCAAACCGATTGAAGCTCATTAATCAAGGGCATGTTGTTATAGTTGCGATGAAATAAACTCTCCAGCGGATGATCAAAGTATTCCATGGTCTTCTCTATGCACCAGATGTCGTTGTGCGGCTTGTTGACCTCGCCCGCAAAGTCTAGATGCTCCAATACGCGCCACATTGTATAATTAGCAATAGTTAATTTCGGAGTTAACTTGATGACGTCAACCAGTGTTGACATGAAATCCACTGGTGACTCGTAGACTTGCACATAAATTGTTTGATTAAATATCAAATTCAAGTAGCGACTCAAATCTACATAATTGCCATAGGCGGCCTTCAGATCTGCTGCCGAACGTAGACGCGAAACTTGCTTCAGTGTCAATTCTTTGTCGTCTGGCAAACCGTTAGCCAACTGACGTTCCACCTCGAGCACTTGTTGCGCCACTTCACTGGCCCAATTCGCGGGCATGTCGTGGAAAAAACGTCGTAGCTTAGCCTCAATGTCTTGCTTATATGTCTCGCGTGTGCTTTCAAAGTCCGGCTTAAGGTAAGCGTCCTTTGTTTGTAAATGTAGTTTTGGTGCACCCACCATGATGCGATGTGTATTGATTTCCTCCAAGTCAGGTATAACCTCCATGCCAATCAAAATGTTAACGCCCAGTTTTCTGCGCAAATCGGCAACAGTCTTCAGCCAATCGTACTCGTCTTCATACCATGCTGCAGACTCAATAACTGGCCAACCACCATTGAAGCTCATCACCTTGAGAATAGCCTCCAAGTCTAGTTTATCCATTTCCACCTCATGGCGACAAGATCTATAGAAATCTTTGAGTTTTATTTCCACGCTGGTATCGACTCGGCTGGCATCCTTCAGCATTTCGGCGCTTTTTCTGATGTATAGCTCCTGTAACTCCTGTAGTACTGTCGTCCTACCTGCGCTTTCACTGGCCGGATGTAGCCTGCTCCACTTGCCACATGCAAATTTATAGAAATTCCTGCAGGGCGGAACATCTTGATTGATGTATGCCTTGATGTGTGCAGCTTTTGCAATGCGCAGCACTTCGTTGGTGTAGTTTTGGCTGACTGGGTTTTGTAGCGTTGCCCAGACTTGCAGGAGCACTACGAGCACTGCCAGTAGCTGCTTTAGTATTTTTAGCATTCTGATTTTTACTAATTTTTTTATGTTGAACCGCTGATGTGTTGTTTTGCCGTCGTCGTTTAAATCATGACTGAATCTTGTCTCATCTTTTAATTCATAAAACTAAAGAATTTTAATTTTTAATTGACTGTAGTCATCGGTGATGGAGAATAGTATCGCTTATCGCATTCTTCCCTTGATGGCATCAACGAAATAAGTTGTTTCTTCTAATTAATTTACGCTCTTCACCGCTAGTTTGTCGTTTGATTTGAAAATGATTGCTATGACTTAATTAAATTTAATAATTAAGTTCTCACTTATTTGCACTCGCTCTCTCTTTCTCTATCTCTCTCTCCCTCTCGCTTGTTTTTTCTCATTCTCTCATGTTATGAGTAATTTGTGGCGATTACAATACAGCATGACCTAATTGATGATTGACGATTTTTTTTACTCTAACTATTCAAAAACATATTTTGTAGGAAGTTTATTCAGAAAATTTTTCTTAACATCTTAATTTTCAAGATTTTTAAAAATTCTATGTTCTATGTTTTGAAAATGTCCATATAAAAAATATTTACTCGCATAAGTTTTAAGCAACAATTTTATAGTTGAGTTGAGTTGTAGTTTGAGTTGTAACTCAAAGTTGTAACTCAACAATATCGCTCTTATATAACAATTTTATTCTTCTTTCAACAAATTTGCTTATAAAGTCCACCCACCCAGTGTGGAAATTTATTGTTTTAACAAATTTTTTTTTATGTGAGCTGAGTAATATTTTTTTACTGGTGAAGTCATTGGTGTGTTTTTTTTTTTAAATTGATGGTGATCTTATACACAATTGAGCACTTATTGGGTTAATCAGTCACATTGCAAATCAACACAATTTAAGTTCTATTTTCTAAGGAATAGCATTTTATTCTTAAGATACATAATAATTTGATGGCATCTAATAATATTTTTTCCATTTCTCGTCTCTTTTCAGGCAAAGCTTCAAACTAAATTTCTATACATAAAAAAAAATATTTGATACATTTATCACAACATCTCAATTTTAATGCTCATCGCTAAAGTAAGCATTGCTTATGTATTTGTCAGCATTAAAAAAGGACATCTGTAGAAAAATTATATAAAGTTATAGAAATTCACTAGTGCTGGAGGCTTGCAGTAGAAAGAGAAAAAAAAAAAATCGAAATATCCTTAAAAAATTTAATCAAAAACACGCAATTCACATAAGGAACTCTTTAACACGGTATGCTATGAATCTTTAATTTTTATGCTAGAATATTAATAAGTATATAATCTAAACTTTCAAAATATGTGACTATTTTTCAAATTAACTTTCGAAAAATTAAAAATTAAAGCAATTTGAATTTCGTCACTCTACTACACATTTATTTTATCGCCATATTTGTTAGAAATGGGCTTTTTGATACCGTCATTGAATTATTCTTGAAATATAGTAACTTTTATAGTATTATTATTATATGAAGTTTTAAAACTTATTTATGTTTCGTGAACAATTTTTATTAATGGAAATGCAATAACACAGGACAACCCTGATTTTGGTGCTAACAAAACTTAAGTGTTTTATTTTTATTTGCTAGATTCCAACTATACATATTTTGGCTTGATAACGTTACGTTTTACCGTGCAGGTTTCCAAAAAAAGTTTGAAAATTCTTTTTTCGAAAAATGCATTTGCGTTGCATGGTGTTGTATAAGTGTTATGATAAAAGAAATAACACGACGTTAAAGATTAGTTCTTTGATATTATAACAAAACAAAAAAAAAAAAAAAAATCGTCATCGGGACGCGGAGGGGGCTGCCTATGCAACAAAAATGCAATTTTGTTACATGCAATTAAAACCCGCTATGTACAGGTGCTACGGTAAAACAATATTACACACCTGTATAGCCTGGTTCTTAGTCCTCATGACAAAAATAGACAAACAATTCATGAAGTTATGTGGCCGCGGAGTGTGCCGCAACGAGACTGAAAATGCAGTCATGCAACGGCGTTGCATGGAATTATTACTCGCTGAGTACAAAAGTTGCTATTTATATTCTTACCCTTGGCAATAGTAAGTGGCAACACATACCATCTAACGTTTTCATTGAAAATATTGTTTTCACTTTCATTGAAAAAATTGTTGAACATACCCAATTTTAGAACATTTTGTCATTCGAGCGCGATTTGTGTTGCTTAAACGAACTTGAAAAATTCATCTCGGCCAATTATTATTTTTCATAATTTTCGACGTGGATTATCAAGAAAAGAGTGCATCGATGAACTTAATTCCTTGTACGGCAATAAAGCACCATCCTACAGCACTGTACAAAACTGGTACAACTGGTTAAAACGAAAATCGTAGCCGTCGTTCGATCAAGGACGATTGCTGTGAAGGTCATTCAAAATCAGTTACTGTGTCAGAAAACATCGATGCTGTGTGTAAACGAATAAAGCAAGATTGTCATGAGACATACCGTCACATTGATGCATCTTTGAGTATTTGTATAACAAGCATCAACAAGTTAATGCATGATCATTTGGGCATAAAAAAGATTTGTTCGACTTGGATCCCACATAATCTGATAAACGCTCAAAAAAAAGTGCACCCATTTGCACTAAAATTTTCAAAAACTACGATCAATGTGCATCAAGGCTGTGTATAATATCTACACAGGTGATATTTCATCCACTTTACATACCTGATTTGGCAGCCAATAACTTTTTTATTCTCGGAATTAAAAAAAAAAATACGTGGACAACGATATTCGACACTCGAAAAAAAGCGGTTGTTGCATTCAAAACGTTTCTGTTGGAGTATACAAAAATGTATTGATCTTCATGGGGAATATTTTGTAAAATAATAAAACCAATTTCGACCATAAATATATGTTTTTTTCGTTATAAAGCCAGAAATATAAATAGCAAAAATTGGTTCTTTAACCTCGATAACGAAAATGAAAAAAAAAGTCACGACACCACCAAATTATTGGTGTGGTCAATTTTCCAAACCTGAATGTTCCAAATTATTGGGATCTTTTGATAGGTTGGTTATTTTATTTAATTAAATATGTGTGCAATGAGCTAAATCTGATTGTTTTTCAAGTAAAGTAGTTGATACGATGGTACTTAACTAAATTAATAAACGTCGTTTTTTTTCCTTTAAAAATACCTGTTTTAAAAGATAAGAGTAATATTAACTCGCTTACGTAAAGCGTTGAGCAAGAAATGGTTTGAAAACAAAGACAAATCCATTGCATATATTTAAGTGTAGATCTGACATCGAATTCCAATTAAGTTTAGAAGCTATAAGATAAAATTTGTGATGACAAGATGAACTTTGACCCAGAATTTCTCTGTTGTTTGATCTAATCCGATAAAACTAAAGAAGTTATTGTCTTAAACTGATAACAGTTATATGAGATATTTGAAGTTATTTTTTCGTGACACACTGTGTTAATTAATAATAAATATATAATTTATAAAAAATGTGAATCAAAAAGATATTTTTAACTTATTTTTTTGGTAACTTTCGACTCTTGCGAGTTTAAAAATAAAGCCAGGTTAAAAATAAAGCCAGACGGGGTCAGTCGCACAGTGCTTTGTACCATAGGCAAAATTAAAATAAAAGAAAGTGCTTAGAATATTTAAGTATTATACATTTTTGTAAAGCTAATAAAGTACCTTAAATAAATTCGTAAATGGAATTTATTATCTCGTCTTTTTGTTAACAGTAGAGGGCGCTAAAGTCAGAAAACGTTTGAGGTAAAACTGTTGAACGGAAAAACGGTTTTTACTGTGTTACAAAACAAATTTTTAAAATTTCATTTTTTATTGTATTGCTTTGAAACTTAACAGTTTTGTTTATAACTATAGGAACAAAAAAACAAAAATAATCTTTTGTAAATATTTTATATAAAAATGTTGTTTGTGCCATCGAAAACTTTTGCGATTTTTTATTTGGAATTCCCAAAATGCAAAAGTTTGATAGACTAAAAAAATTTTTTTTTTAAGAGTAGGTAATTTTTTATTTATGATTTTAGTACATTTTAAAGAGCTTAAATAGAATATGTAAAAAAGTTTTAGATTTTTCACCCGGAAATGTAAAAATGAAATGAATTTTTGAAGACATATTTCCTAAGTTTCAGAAAAAGTTGCAAAGACCTAAGTTTATGGTACTGCCAAAATTTAAAAAAAATAAATTTATGCAATTTTTTTTATTTATTACTATAACAAATTAATCAAATTTTGCTGTAGTGTATAATTTTTATTAAATAGTGACAAAAACGTACCAAAAATTGAAAGAATATTTTTTGTTTTTTTTGGCGGAAACCCTAAAGTTTTGCAAACTTTGAAAAAATTAAAAAAATATATAAATAAAAAGTAGGCGATTTTTTATTTTTTATTTATATACTTTGTTAACAAATCTAACCACTAGTAAAAAAAAAATTTAAGATTTGTAACCGGAAATTTGAAATTTTGTATTTTTTTAAAACATCTATATTTTTTAGTTTTACAAAGACCAAAAATATGATTATATAATTTTATCCAAGTAAAGGGCTCCAGCGATGTTCAATGTTCAATTGAATTTTTGCAATCTGTGCAATTTTATTGACTGTAGGTCTGTTTGAGAACTTTTCGAGTAAAAAATATCAAGTAACTTTTCCTGGGAGAGTAAGACTGATTTTACTCTCTCAGTAAAAAATATCACAAAAAGTAAACGAACGACATCCAGTAAAAAGTATCAAGTAATCAACATTTGTTTGTAAACAGCTGATTCATGTTTTCCGTTTTGTTTTTCGTTTCATTGCTTTCCCTATGTTTCAACTCATTTACTCCATGAACACACTGCACTTTGTTGTTGTGTGTGCTAATACTAAGCTGACGATATGACTTGTTATGTACATTTTACGATTATCCCATACAAGGAAAACGACGAAAGAAAATACAAATAGAGATTTAATGGCTCATTTCTTATTAATGTCGGATCCGGAACTATCGTCACTTAGGTCTACAAAACACATAAAAAAAATGATGAATTCAAAGAAATTGAGAAATACATTTCGAAAGAAAACATTATATATTACAATTAAAATTAATTATCTTATTTGTTGAGCAAATTTAGAAACAAATTTATTTATGACCCTTTTTAAAGAGAATATTAAATTATTTGCATTTTGATCACAAATGTAGCTAAAATTCAGTTTTTGAGAAAAAGGATATATGGGAGATGGTCATGTCCTTGTATCGAATGAAGCGAAATTTCCCAGAGAGCCCAAAAATATAGTTTTATAAGTTGTTATAAGTTTTCAGTGAATTCTGATCACTAATGTAGTTGCAATTTAGTTTTTGAGAAAAATTATATATGGGAGGTAGTCATGTCCTTGCACCGATTTTTCCGAAACTTCGAATTTTTCTTAATTAACATATTTTGAACCAGCACACCAAAATTCATTTTTCTGTGATAACTTCTCTAATTTTGCCGATTCACTATATGGGGACAAAGCACTGTGAGTCGTACTGGAATTGTTGATTGATTGTTTTCACTTTGTAGAAAATAAAAAATAAATTAAATATGGACAATTGCAGTCGTTTTGACCATTTCGGGTTTTCCTTTCAGTTTTTTCATATTAATTTGCATACTTTGCTAGTTTGACGCCTTCAAGGTCCATTTCAACGAATCGAGATAACTGCAGGTGGTCAAAAACATGATTTTATTTAATTAAGCCATACTTTTAAAATTCATAACTTTTTTATTAAATCTGGTTTTTCAATCTGGTTTTTCAATCTGGCCACTACTGTTACGTGGTACATTGACTGGTTGTACACTTAAAAAAAAAAAATAAAAACGCTCAAAAATTTAAATAAATTTAAATTGGTTGGTTAATGCTACTTTGCTCTACGTGTATGTATTTGCAGGGAAATATGCTTAAGGTGGCGTATAGAGCAACCAGGATTTTTATTACCGTTAGAAAACATCCCGTTGTAGATGTGATCGGGAGATAAAAATGTTTCCTTAGAATCATCTTGACATAAAAACTAGTAAGAAATGATCTTCGACTGGGCCGAAGTTAAAATACCCCCACGGCCGAACCAAAGTATATTCAAAGTCTTAAGCAATCAATAAAATGTTTATCTGTAAAAACGTTTTCGTTATATCTTTAACAGAAAATATTCGCTTTTGTTTTTTGATAAAATGGCTTTGTATGGGAGGAGGGCGTGGTTTTCACCCAATTTGGTTGAATTCCATACACATAGTACACGTTATATATCAAAGTTCATATGCAAAATTTCAAGTCCATACATTAATTTTTGTGGATTTTAGAGAAATTTTAACTTTTTGATAAAGTCACTTTGTATGGGAGGTAGGCGTGGTTTTCATCCGATTTGATTGAATTTCATACTTAGAGTGTATTTTGAACATCAAAACTCAAGTCCATATATTCATTTTTGTTGAATTCGAAGAGATTTTACCGTTTTGATAAAGTCGCTTTGTATGAGAGGTAGGCGTGGTTTTCATCCGATTTGGCTCATTTACGAACTTGACCTTCATTTTTTAGATAAAAGCTTAAATATAGAATTTCGTGATGATAGCTTTAAAATTACGGCTGGAATCGTGATCACAGACAGACGGACAGACGGACAGACAGACGGACATGGCTAAATCAACTCGGGTGGTGATGCTGATCAAGAATATATATACTTTTCTATACCTACCACGCCTCCTTATGGGCGTTACAAACGGAGTGACAAAATTAATATACCCCCATTTACGTTTTTTAAACGTGGGGGTATAAATATATGGTATAAAAATCACAAAATCCCATCGAGTAGTTTCTTTGAAAAATTATGCTAAATTTCAAACTCGATTTACTCAAAACGCATTTTTGGCACATAGAGCACTGTTTAAGTGCTCGGACGACGTTATGTTAAATTCTGTTGCGAGTGGTCTTTTAGATTTTATGCCAACTCCAATCGGCTTATGTCATGTTCTCCAGCCATAATCACATGTTCATACATGGTATTAATTACACTCTGGAGACTGCCATTTTCTTTAGAGTAGAAAACTGTTATACTGACTTTCATACTGTTATACTACTATATCATTTGACTGTTATACGGGTAAACTGTTATACAGCTGTACTGTTATACTGCTTTATTATTCTGTTATACTGCTATAATGTTATGCTTTCATACTGCCAAAATGAGAAAAAATCACTGTTATATGTATATCTGTTTATATTCTGTTTTTAACATATTTCTGTACTAACTATTTTTGATGTTGTAAAACCTTAATTGTTGGGTAGGATACACTCGTTCTTTTTTTTAATAAGAATTTTAACGACATCAAAAGATCGGACTCGACTCAATGCCAAATATTATTGGCCATGTGCGAATACTGGGGCTTGCAGGCATATTGCAACTTTTCTCAACTACTGTCTTAGGCTCTTAAAAAAAAAATCATAGCAAATAAAAGAGACCAGAACTTGAAAAAGTTTCATTTTAAATGGATAAAATTTCATATCCCATTTATGAAAATCGCATTAACGGTATAGATTTGATGTTCATCACAAAAAAGCGCTTGCGTAATAATAATAAAGAGACTGTATATAAACCGTTAAATTGTTATACAGTTTTACTGTCATAATTTCGTACTGTTATACTGTTGTATTGATATACTGTTATACTATTATATTATCATACTGTTATAATCTTATGCTGTTATAATGTTATACTGCTATATTATAATACTGTTATAATGTTATACTGTTATACTGCTATATTATTATACTGTTATTCTGCTATTTTATTTAACTGTTGTAATGTTATACCGTCATGCTGTTATATTGTTATACTGATATAATGCTGTAATGTTTTGCTGTTACACTGCTGCACATACTGTACACAAACCGTTTAATTGTTATAAACTTACTGTTATAATGTTATACTGTTATGTGCCTAACAAACAATGAAACTCCACTGGGGTAGATTTAGATTACTGTAAAAATTGAGTATGCAAGAAATTTGTTTGTGGTTTAATTATTTGTTGTTTTAACACTTTTTTAAATTTTGCTCTCGTATGGAGCCATTCTTCAAATAATAAACGTTGTCTCATGACCACTGAAAGAAATAGCTATATGTGGACACACAACTTTTTTAATTTTTTTGTGTAATAAACGAAACAGATAAAAATTGTTTGACATATTGAGATTTTTTTAGTAATTTGTATGACCCCCATTATTTATGATGACCTGACAAATGCGATTAGGCATTGACCTCACTAGGTTTTGTAAGGTAATATTGTCAATCTTTTGCCACTCTTCTTTTATTGCGTTTTTCAACTCTTAGACTAAAAAATTGTCTTCCATTTTTGTAAACGATCTTTGACAAAATACACCAATTTTCCATTGTATTTAAGTCCCGGCTGAGAGCAGGCCACTCTAATAATGGTATTGATCCCGATTTTAGAAAGTCTTTCGTGTGCTTTGCGCAGTGAATATATGCATTATCCTGTTGAAATTTCCTGTTATCACCATACAAATCACCAGCAAAATCTATTAATTCAATGTCCAGTAACTTCACATAGCGCTCAGCAGTCATTTTGTTTAAAAAAAAAACATATTTTAGACTTGCCTTTGAAGCCAAATGCAGCCCAAGTCATAAGCGAACCATCTTGAAAGTTTCTTCTTAAGCATGTTTAGCGAGGCTTTCTAACGTCTTCCCAAAATTTAAATTATTCTGTAAACTTTAATCTTGTGCTCCATCACTCCCATTCCCGCCTCTTTATAGGATTTAATATGGACTTGTTCGATTTCTGAAAATTACGTTCCTCGAGGCATGAAAATATAAAAATTAATAAAAATATTAAGAGTTAATGAAAATTTTGTTCTTATTTTACCTCTGCTCTTCTTTATTTTTTATTAAATATTTTTGATTTTTTTTTGCACTGTTGTTTACAACGAACTGCACTCTTTAAATAGTTTTTAACAACTAATGCACATATAGCCATTTCTTATAGCGAGAAAAAGACAAAGTTCAACATTTGAAGATTACGGTACAATAAGAGAGCAAAATCCAAACAAGTGTTATTACAACAAATCATAGAACAACAAATAATTTTTCTGCGTACTCAGATTTTACCATAAACTTTATCTACACTAGTGTACAAGTGATAAAGTTCATATATAGTTAGGCACATATAACTGCTTCGCTGAGTGTACTACCCAAAAAGAAGGGTTGATTTAAAAAAAAAAACTGTAAACCGAAAAGAAAACTAATCTTTTTTTTTATAAAAATATCTTTATTTGTGTTGCGTTGCGTTGTGTGAAATGTCTTTATTTAAAATGAAATTCTCTTTAATTTTTAGCTGCCTCAGTGTTAACCTGACGCTGATCCAACGGTTGAAATCAAAGCCGTAATTCCCAATCTATCCGTTAAATCTGGCAATAAACGAAGCTTAAATCTTGATTTAACTTTGTTTCCATTATTATCTGCCAAGTACTCAGTGTTTTCAGAAACAGCGTAGTCTCTACCATTGCTAGGCCCTATATAAATCACACTTTTCTTGCCCTTTACCACCAATACCTCCTCTGGTGTGCCAGGATTGATGATTTCAGCGGTTTCTTCCAAAACAAATGGTTTCATAATTCTTTCAGTAGGTATAATATAATAAGACAATTTATTATTCTTCTATTCTTTTACTTTCTTAATTAAAATTTGACACTTACTTAAATTCATAAAGTGGTTCTTGCTCTGCTCTGATGGTCTTGAAGCAAGCCAGCCCACCGATTAAGGCAATGAAAATCTGAAATAGATGATATTTTATTCAAGTTTAACTCAAAGCATTGTTCGAATTTTTGTTCTTGAGTTATCTTACTATTAATGGAGACTTTGATTGCATGCTGTCTTGTTGTCTTCGATGCCTAGTTTGCACTAAATCTTTCAACGCACCCGACATGCTCGGTAATTGTAAAATTTCCATAAAAGAAACTTGACACTCTTGAGGAAGGAAACTGCATTATTTAAACAAAAAACAAGAAAAACCAGTTTGCATCATTGAATTTTCAGTTTTTGCTCAAATGCAATGCATTTTTATAGTTTCGAGTGTTTCTAAAGTTATTAAATATATTTTATGATACCAATCAGTTGTTTACTCGTCATTGCACAAATGTACAGTGACACAAAAAGGTCTATGCGTTTATCTTTATATGCACTGTTATACTGTTATATTGTTATTCTATTATACTGTTATACTGTTTATCTGTCATACTGATATATTTCTATACTGTTATACTGTTTTCATGTTATACTTTTATATTGTTATAATCTTATACTGTTATACTGCTATACTTTCATACTGTTATAACGTTATACTGTTATACTATTATACTGTTATAATGTTACACTGCTATACTGTTATACTGTCATACTATTATACTAATCTACTATACTGTTATACTGTTAACAGTACTGGTATACTGTTATACTCTTATACTGTTATATTACTATACTGTTATACTGTTAGACTGTTATACTGTCAGACACTTATACTGGTATACTTTTATACTGAAATACTGTTATATTTTTATAATGTTATACTCTTATGCTGTTATAACTGTTGTACTGTTTCATTTGAGAACGAAAAAAAGCTTATTTTATGATATCAATTAGTTGTTTACTCGTCATTGCTCAGATGCACATGTTATGCATTTATCATTATATGCACTGTCATACTGTTATATTGTTATTCGATCATACTGTTTTACTGTTATACTGAATTATTTCTATACTGGTATACTGTTTTCATGTTATACTCTCATATTGTTATAATCTTATACTGTTATACGTTTATACTGTTATAATATTATACTGTTATACTGTTTTAAGGTTATAATGTTATACTGGTATACTGTTATAATCTTATACTGTTATATTGTATTACTGTTATACATCTATACTGTTATACTGGTATAATGAAATACTGTTATATTTTATACTGTTATACTCTTATACTGATAAACTGTTATACTGTTATACTATTATACTGTTAAACTGTTATATTGTTATAACTGTTGTACTGTTTTATTTGAGAAAGAAAAAAGTTATAATTATCAGGGCTATGTTAATTTATGCTGTCTTGCTAAGCATAAACTACTCTTCAGCAATTTTATCTCTTACTTAAATTGTGCTTGTGTTCGAAAAGCTTTTCAAACAAGTATTAATATTAGTATAGATAAAATGAACACAACTCAGGCTTTAACCCTAATAAAATATCGACGAGAACATTCACAAAAAAGCCCAACATCATCGTTCGTTTCAAGTTGCAGATGAGTAACGTTTGCTTAGCAAGGCATTCATGCGGTATAAACTTATAATTGACCATATTTTGCTAATTTGTGCCATTGTTCGTGAAATACAAATCGTAAGTGAAACATAATTTATGCCAATATAATTGAGTATAATTACTAAAAAAAAAAAAATTTAATATAAGTGCATTCTCAAGAATGTTAATAAGATGAACACAATGCTAACAACCGGAATTTCTAGTCTTAACACTGTGCTGGCTTTTCTATTCATCAGTTTAGAATCAAGGTAAAAGTTGGATGCATACTATTGTGTCTTTCAAAAAATAAACTATATCTTCTTAAATATCATGTTTTAGAGGTTGTCGGTGTTGAAAGGGTTTAACATTTTTGGAATCTTTCTAGTTTAGTCAATCACAATGTTTTCTTTCAACTCTCAATCAAGTAAAGAAAATATTTCCTGGCTTTAACAAGCATTTTATAAACACTTGATTTAAGGCTACTGAAACTAAAATATAAAATCTGATTCAAACAGTTTTAGCCGAGTTTTCCAAGAATAGAATCTAACGAAGCGAAAAACACGCAAATGCATTTATAGACAACCAAGTGACTGAGGGTTAATTTGTAATATTTCTTACAACTTCCACTATTCCATACGTTGCCAAATGCAATTAACTGAGAATTCAACATTTTAGTGTTGATTTGTCAGTGAATACAGAAATACAGAAAATATCATACAAAAATGAAAACTTTTGCACGCAAAGTAAATAAATTTAAAAAAAAATACTTTTCGAATATCGCTTTGAAGTTAATTGACAAAACCTCTGTTTTAGAACTTCCTAATATTAATCATATTAGGACTGACATGTTTCAAGAGCATCTGGGCGGAGCGAAAAACGCTATACACCATAAAGTAAATTCCAAGGCAATTTAAGCAACAAATTCAATAAGTTTAAAAAGTAAATACTATCTACAGATTCTCAAAGCCATATACTGTGGAGGAAACCGGTGAAATCATCAATCCCGATACGCCGGAAGAGGTAGTTGTGGTGAAGGGCCAAAGAAGTCTGGTTTATATAGGTCCCACAAAAGCTAGAGTGGACTATGCAGTCAATGAAATGAATACATATGTTGCCGATGAGAACGGCTACAGAGTGAAATTAAAATTCAAACTCGTAAGGTTGACAGAACCTGAGGAGAAATTAGGACCTAAGGCGTTAATGGCCGCGTCTGGATGAAGTAAATAAAATACTTAAGACTTAACCAAAACAAAAAATGAACGGTAGTATATTAAATAGAGAATTCAAGTTCAATAGCTTTTATTTAATAAATTTGTGAAGTTTTGTGTGTGTCAAACATATCGTTTGATAAGTGTAGTGTACTGATCTGATAAGTGCGTTTTTGGTGAAAATTTCCAATGTTCTGTAAATTTGTTGTGAATAAAAAGTCATTGAAAGTTAGTGTTAAATACTGAATAAGTGTTTTGCACTGCGATGTATTTGTATTTGTATGTAAACAAAATTCCTGAAAAATTAAATTGTTTCACTCATCACATTTGCAGCTCTATTGATATCATGTTTCAAACATAAAACTAAATTTGAGCATTGAAAAAATAAGGTGCACCTTAATTTTCAACTAAATGAAATAAAAATGAATTAAATGCTGATGTGTCAGAAAACCAACATTCAAAGAGTCACAAGCCTTGGGACCAACACACAAAATATTTGAGAATTCAGAAGCATGACAATAAAACCTGATTTTTTCAATAGGTCTTAACAAAAATGACCCTCATATTATTATAAAAGTTTAAGCTCTTCGTAGTTAAATATATTTAACAAATATTAATATGTTTTTTTTTTGTTGAAACATCATCTATTGGTAGTTTTTATTTATTAACAAAAGTTTTCAAATAAAATGTGTTCTATGCTTACAATTAAAATAAAATTATTGCGTTTTTATTGCTCATAAATACATAGCTTTGATCAAAACAAACAACATTTTTTGATAAAGAAATTTCCATAAAAAAGGTTGGCTGTATCGTGGACACACACGGAGGTTTTGACGTAACAGAGTATCTTTACATTTGTCCTAATTCTTGTCCCTATTCTTTCCTTTGTTCCCAAACTTGTCTTTATTTTTATATTTGGCATAAAAACTGTGCTACATACTTCTTGGTCCCTTGATTTAAATAATTTCAAATTGCTTGACCTTATTCTTGTTCGAGTCCCTTTCCTAATCCTTGTTCCACTTCTGTTCCTAGTCTTTGTCTTATATCTTGTTCTTAATGAGTCTCAATCTATTTTCTATACCTTGTCCCGTTTCTTCTTCTCATCTTGTCCTAAATATCGTTTTAGGTATGTCTTGTCCCAATAATTTTAAGAATACTTATCTGAAAACGTAAATAGGGGCATATTAATTTTGTCACTCCGCTTGTAACGCCCATAAGGAGGCGTGGTAGGTATAGAAAAATATATATATTCTTGATCAGCATCACCACCCGAGTCGATTTAGCCATGTCCGTATGTCTGTCCGTGATCACGATTACAGTCGTAATTTTCCAGCTATCCTTACAAAATTCGATATTTAAGCTTTTATCTAAAAAATAAAGGTCAAGTTCGAAAATGATCCAAATCGGATGAAAACCACGCCTACCTCCCATACAAATTGACTTGATCAAAACGGTAAAATCTCTTAGAATTGCGTATCTATTGCGTATGAGTTTTGATATTTAATATACACTCTGAGTATAAACTTCGACCAAATCGGATGAAAACCACGTCTACTTCCCATACCAAGTGACTTTATTAAAAAGCTAAACTCTCTTTAAATTCCACAAAATTTCATACATATATGGACTTGAAATTTTGCATATGAATATTGATATATAACATGTACTCTGTCTATGAAATTTAACGAAAATCACGCCTACCTCCCATACAAAGTATTCCTCGGTTCGGCCGTGGGGGTATTTTTACTTCGGCCCAGTCGAAGATCATTTCTTACTAGTTTTAATTTGAATTAATTTCTTTTTTTATTTAATTTGTTCTTTGCTTTTTTGCAAACTTTTTTTGCTTTTAAGGTCACTTTAAGGGGTTCCCTGACAGGCAGGGTTGCCAGTTAAAATTCGGAACAATTCCCACGGAAATTACCTTTTTCACACAGTACCATAAATTAAATACCACCAAAGTTACCACGGCAAAAATAAACGAAAAAATTCCCACCACAATTAAAAAAGACCACAAAAAATCCCATAATTATTAAAAATTACCTCAAAAATACCACGCTTTTTAAAAATACCACCTAAAATCACATATGCATTTAAAAATCCAAAAAAAAATCCCATACGCATTAAAAAATACCACAATAAATTCCATATGTAAGAAAAACTTAAGGGATTTTACATACGTAACTTACGACATAAAATCGTTGTGTAAAAATAGCGTTTGATGCTTATAACGGCAATGATTTCATATGAAGTTTTCATATGAATGTGAAAAAAAAATTATTTAAGAAAAAAATTCCCAAATCCCACGGCAATTAAAAAATACCACACTGAATTCCCACGCTAATTAAAAAATACGATGGAAACTCCTAACAAAAAAATTCCCAAGGGCAATTTAAAATTACCACGAATGGGATTTTTCCCACATAACTGGCAACCTTGCTGACAGGCCTCATGACTTCATTAATGTTTTTTTTTTTGTTTTGTTTTTATTTTTTATCATATGGCCGAAAACTTTAGCTTTACTGTCGTTTCATAAAATTTACCGTAGCGCCAATAGTCACCGAGTTATAATTCCATGCAACGTTTTTTCATTGCTGTTACATTTTCAGTGCATTCAGCGGTTGACTACGTGGTGTCATGGCGCCAAAATTTTTGTTTTATTTTCGTTATGAGGTCACAGAACCGACCTTTGGGGACGTAAAATAAAATTTAACGGATCACCTTATCACGCGAGTAATAATTCTAAGCGCAATATTTAATTTAGTTTAACTTAGTTTATTTTAACCTTAATTTTGGATTCATAGCATTTACCGTGACGCTTATACTCACCGAGTAATAATTCCATGCAACGCCGTTGCATGACTGATCCATTTTTAATCTTGTAGCGGCTTTCTCCGCGGTCGCACGACTTCGTGAATTTTTCGTTCGTTTTTGTCATGAGCGCTAAGAACTAGCCTTTACTGACGTGTAATATTTTTTTAACCGGAACATCTATGCACAGATAGCGCGTTGTAATTCAATTTAATTTTGTAGTTAGGACTAAACTATTTCTAATGAATGTTTCTTAACCTTTAACCGCACAATTAAGGCTTTCGTAATAATATTTCATTTTCAAGCTTATTTTTTAATTATAAAGATTTAGTTCAAAAATATGCCAAAGGATGAAAACCACGGCTACCTCCAATACAAAGTGACTATATCAGTTCCATCTTTAAAAATTTGACTAATGGACTAATCTAAAAACTTAAAAATTTGTTTTAAACTTGGCAAAATCGCCTGAAAACACATTTCCTTCCCATACAAACTGACGTCATCAAAATAGCAAAGCCTTTCTAAATTCCTCAAATTTTTTGAGTGATTTTTTCATATTTTTGCGCATAAACTTTAATCTTCAATACGCACTCTGAGTTTGAAATTTGGCAAAATCGAATGAAAACTACATGTACCACCCACACAAAGTGACGTCATTAAAATGTTAAAATCTCTTAAAATCCCACAAAAAATAATATTATGACTTAAAATTTGGTACACAAGCTTTGGCTTTTAATATGCACTCTGAGTTTTGAAACTTTGTAAAATAAAATGAAAATAACTCCTACTTCCCATGCAAAGTGACGTCATCAAAATAGCAAAACCTTTCTAAATTCCTCAAAAACTAATGTAATGGCCTGTTTTTTTTTTGTATATAAACTTAAAACTTCTATAAGCACTCTGACTTTGAAATTGACAAAATCGAATGAAAATCACACCTACCACCCTCACAAAGTGACGTCATCAGAATGTAAAAATCTCTCAAAATCTCAAAAATTAATATTATGACTTAAAATTTGGTACACAAGCTTTGGGATTTTAACATGCACTTCGAGTTTGAAACTTTGTAAAATAAAATGAAAATAATGCCTCTTTCTCATACAAAGTGACGTCATCAAAATAGCAAAACCATTCTGAAGTCGTCAAAAACTAATGTGAAGGCTTGATTTCTTGCACATAAGCTTTAATCTTTAACACCCACTCTGAGCTTAAAATTTCACAATATCTGTTGAAAATCGAATGAAAGCCACGCCCATCTCCCAAACAAAGTCACTTTATCAAAATGGTAAAATTTCTTCAACTTTTACTACTTCTACTTTTACTAATTCATCTTATATCGTGACATTTTTAACATAAGCTTTGATTTTTAATATGCGCTCTGAGTGTCATAATCTATTGGAAACTCATCCTACTTCCCGTACAAAGTGACGTCAGCAAAATAGCAAACTCTTCCTAAATTCGACAAAAATTGAGATGTTGATTTGATATTTTACACATAAGCTTTGCTGCCTCAAAAGTAACCTGTGTTTGAAATTTTAAAAATCGGATGAAAACCACGCCTATTACCCCCACAAATTGACGTCATCAAATTAATAAAATCATCATTACTTTGAATACACTTATACATGGCATTGAAAAAAACTCCAATTTGAACTACGACCGGTCCGAAGATAATTCCCTATTTCTTTTTATTGAAATCAGAAAAGGTTCAATTTAATAAATAAAATAAAGTTTAATTAAAAAAATAAAATTTCTCTAACATATTTAATTAAAACTATTAAAATCGTAAAATCGAAGAGACCACGTCTCTTCGTGCGTTGGAACTTGCTGTTTGTTAAGGCTATAAAAATAAATTTATTAGAAACCACATGCATTTTGCTAAATTTTGTGCCTAGTATAAAAAGAGATTCCATTCAATTCTATCCTGCAGATGCCTTCAGCGCCATTGCTCCTAATTTATCTGTCAGATCGTCTATTAACGTCAACTCGAAACTCGTTTTCACTCTGTACCCATTATGGTCTGCTGTATACGTGTTTAATTCTTTGATTGCATATCTTGCTCCATTTTGAGAGGGCACCAAATATATGACAATTCTGCTGCCCTTGACCACTAGTTCTTCTTGTGGTGTTCCCGGATTAATGACTTCAATCGTTTCATTCAGAGTGTATGGTTTGTTGAATCTATCAATAACGATAACGCGTATCAAAAGTGGACTTGAATAATGCGTAGTTTAACACCTACTGTATGTTGTATAGTTCTGGTTGCTTTTGTTGTTGGTGCTGTTGTTGTTCTGCTTCTTGTCCCCAGCTGCTGTTGCTAAAGACCACTTCAAGCAGTAAAATTATGAAACTCTAAAATTGAAATGGTCATTCAGTGTGATGCAATCTATGAATATTCCACAATATTTTTCATCTTACTTACAAGTACACTGAAGTTCTGGGAATTCATGCTTCGCTCTGAGCTGTCACGATAATACTAAAATTGTGAATTTTGACTTAACTGAGTTACTTACTTAAATTGTATGGAAAAGATAAAACTAGCAAAACTTGTTGGCGGACTTTGAAGTTTGTTTATTTATAGTGTTGAAGTTTTTTGGAAACAAATAAAGTTGTCGTCATCTTTGTGGCTACAATTATGCTCATCTCAGCTGAGATTATAATTTATTTGTTTTTTTGTTTATTCGGCCAAAATCTATGCTTCAACTATGGCTAGCTCATTTGTACCGTGAACTCGGACACACTGATAAAATCTTAACTTTTTTACAACTTCACATTCACACAACACAGACAAAAATTTGAGAATTTTGTTTTTTCTTGACGTCATCTCTTAATTACCGCACACAAAAAAAAAACGTAGTACTGACCAAATGATTTTCAATTTGACTCAAATAGAATTTGCATTCAAATCGTTCCCAACAACAATTGCTGTTGATTCAAATGCGGACTTGCATTTGGACCGAGTGCAAAAATTGTAAATGTAAATTTTGTTGGCTCAAAGGCAATTGCATTCGGCCTAAACTAAAATTAATACAATTAGAAATGAGGATTTAAAAAGTTTTTTCCAAGCATTTTTTTTTTCGAACTAGAAGTGTATTCAAGCAACTTTTTCGGTCATTATTATTTATTATATTCAGGCATGTTCTGAAATCCACCTCGGAAGTGGTGATTAATTATCTTCCTCCCCATGTCCGTCCGTCTTTTTATTGATTGCACTCATCGCACCTCTGCTCCCATCTTCGTCCGCGTATTAAGCAAATTGCCAATTTGTTTATATGTAACAATTTGTCCAAAAAGTAACTCTGAACTATAAGCGTCATACTTTCTCTTAAATAACATAAACTTTCAGTGATGCTTGGTTTGCAAATGCGATTGCATTTGACTCGAATAATTTCTGCTTTAGTCCAAATGAAATTGCTCTTGATGGGCATATTTTTAGTCAAGAGCAATTCCGCATTTGTTTCAAATGTATTGATGGTAGCAGAAATTGCGAAGTCAAATACAATTGTATTTGAATTAACTACAATTTCGTTACATCAACTACAATTGCTCGTACAGCCAAATGCAATTCGCTAACAACAGCGCCAAATGCAATTTTTATTTGATTTAACTGCATTTTTTATTTTCAGTGCGGAAGTTCAATTCGAAGTCAATAGTATTTGTTGTTTTTTTTTTTGTTTTGTTTTATTTTCATGGTTATTATAATTAAAGAGGCTAACAAACATTGATATTTGTTTCATCCTGCAGCTGCTTTAAGGCCTCCAATGCTTATTCTATCCCTCACAGGGGGATATTCCACTATACTAAAGTTGTACCTTGCTCTGAAGCCATTTTTGTCGGCCACATAATGGGTCAATAGTCTTTGTGCGAAAAGCTTGTCTGGTTTTAAGTAAAAGACACTTGTCCTGCCCTTTATAACCATTTCCACATCTGGTGAATCTGCATCGGGATATTCCGCTGTTTCCTGACGAACACTATTCTTTGGACCTGGAATTCTGTTTAAACACATTAAAGCCGTTATTTGTAAAATTCAAGACAAAAAAAAAAAAACTTCAAAAACCAACAATTTATCGTAAAACTCTTCCTCCTCTGCCCAACTCGTTGTTAGACAAGCCACTAAAATCATCAGCCACAGTCCCATCATAGTTTTCTAAAATATCACTCATGCTGTAATACAATAATACTCCTGTCTTATTCGCCATACTTACTATAATATCTCGTGTCATTTTTCTACTTCAGCTATCAAATTCAAACTAAACAAAAACTTAATTTTGATATCATCTTGATCTAAAAGCAGCCGTCATTCTTCTTTCTTCACTACAAAACTGCAGGTTTAAACTAGAAATTCATGTTTCTTTAATTTGAGTCTATGTTTCAAATTTTCGTTGATAATGAGATGCAGTAGTTTTTTTTTTGTTTTAA